>KZ819702.1:0-87234 GCA_003144235.1 Violaceomyces palustris | reverse complement strand
GGGGGGTGACGTGAGTGGCTGAGGTGGTTCAGAGAGTCGAAGGAGAGGGAAAGGGAGGGTGTGGATTGGGGAGGAGAGGGGGGGGAACTCACCTTCACCACCTTGAACAAGCACGTCAACCTTTTCACTCAACTTCTCCATCTCCCTCACCATCCTGGAGCTCTGCTCCTTCAGAAGTCTCAATCCTTCCAACTCGGATTGTTTGGCCACGAGTCTGGCAGAGGAGGAACCTGAGGTGACCATGCCTGCGTTGTTGGAGTATTGGGAAGGAGGTGCCATGTTGGTGTTGCCATTTCCGTTGCTGTTGATTCCACCACCTCCGAGGCTTGGGCCGTAGATGGTGGATTGTCTTGGGTTCAGGTAGGAGGGTCTTGACGTCATGATCTGTCTCCAGTTACGAACTTCCTCTCCTTCTCTTTTCGATCCACTTTCCAATCACAGGGTTTTCGACCACAAACTAAACCTAGACCTCCTTGCCCCCCCCCCTTTCTCCCAAACTGGTCTTCGGCGAAGGCGAAAAGTCGAAGAGGTGAACGTGTTGGTGTATCGGGATCGGTGACGAAACGCTTTGGAGGGTTGAGGTGGAAGGGTTGGTTTGCTAGAGTTGGCCCAGAGGGTGAGAAGGGTTGCTTCGGGTCGGGGTTGTTGGAGACGAAAGGAGAGGGAGTGATACCATCTTCCCTCTTGGACGACACCCTCTGTTGATGCCCAACCCACACGCACACCCCTTTGCGCGTGTGTCTCTGCTTGGGTGCGTGTTTGTGTGTTGGTTGATCTCTCGGGCGGAAAGCAAAACCCAAACCCTTTCTACGCGTCTCGCCAAGGTTGGCGGCCGGCGTGGCATCGAGAGAAACTCGGGGATCCCACACAAACTCGTCTCAGAAAAGGGGAGGAACAGAGTACGGTCCTTGGAAAGTTCAAGTTTCAGCATGCCGAGTGGATGGGGGATGGATGTACAGATACGGTCAAGGTTGATCTTTCATGCTTAGGGTGCGTCTCATGGTTCGATCTTGTTTCTGTTTTTTTTTTTCCATTCCTTTTCCTTCACACTCAGCTGGACCATGGTCTCGAACCGATTCGCTCAGAGTATCTCCCTCCTAGAGGTAGGTGAGTGTGTGTGTGTGTGTGTGTGTGTGTGCGTCGTTGGCAGCAAGAGGAGGATGGAATGGCTGATCGCGAGTCCTAACCAGAGCGAGAGAAAGTGTTTGTGAGAGAGAAGGGGAGAAAGAGGGAAGAAGGGGTGGAAAAATGATGGGGGTGGGGGTGGGGGGAGGGGCCTAAAAAAGCTTTTTGAGTGGGCTCCCTCTTGCTCCTCCTTTCCTTTCAACTCTTCGCGGCCAGAGACTTGGTGACGCTGTCGATGTAGGTCTGGAGCATTTCGTTGTCCGACTCGGCCTTCTCGCACTCCTGCTTGACCTTGGAAACTCTCTGCAGCAGCGCCCTGAGACCGTCCTGCATGGCGAGGATCTCTCGTATCAGCTTTTCCTTCTCGACGATGTCGTTGGCCGAGATCTCGGTCTCGGCGGTCCAAGCCGCCGTCTCCGTAAAGTCTCCTACCGCGACCGAGGGAGCGTTGGGATTGGACATCGCCCCCCCCCCCTTCCCACCTCTGGTGGTGGGCAGCGAAACCGGAGAGGATGGGGAGGAGCACCCAAGGCCGAGCCAGGTCACTCTGGACCTTACTTGTTCAAGTCGCTGGGTTGGGTGAAAGGGTGAGGATGGACGAGAGGCGGGTCTTCATGTGCGTGTTGGGAGATACGTGAGAGATCATGTTTGGGTATGAGTGAGAGATGGTAGACAGAGAAACAGAGTGAGAGGGTGAGAGAGCGAGAGAGAGAGAGAAACTCCAAGATCGATTCGGTTCGAGAGGGGACAAGACTTACGCTTCGTCTCGCCCGATGAGGTAGGTTCGCAAGGACGATTCCCAGTAGTTTGGGACGGATTGATGTGAGCAGAGGCAGTGGTGGTGAGAGGGTGTGTGTGGACCGAACGCCTTGTTGGCGGATGACGAGGATGACGATGATGATGGAGGTGGAGACGATCCCCGATCAAGACCGATCCATGCGCGGGCATGAAGACAGGCCAAGGGGAAAGAGGAGAAGGATCCGATACCCAACCAGATTCCACACTGGGGATGGGGTTGAATCGGATCCCAAACCCGCCCAAGCTCAACCCCATCTTCCGACTGGGAAACCAACAACCAAAGTTTCTTGGCCTCGGTCTCTCGTCCTTGTCCCAAAGGACCGGACCAACCCAACCCCTCGTACAGCGCCATCCCCACCTTGCTGAAGCCTTCACCTTCCCACCACCCTTCCTTCGAACACCAACCTAAACACTGCCACCCGAGAGCCCGTTGCGCTCAGGTGGGGAGGGGGCGCCACGCCACCATGGTCCTCCAGAACAAGCACAAAGCCAAGGCCTCAAGGAGGTACAACGCCGCCAAGAACCAGGACTCCACTCCCGAGAAGCGTGTTGGACGCAGAGGTCACCCATCTTCTTCCCTCCCCCCCTCTTCACTGCCTCGGCTTGATCATCCGGACGATGACGAGTCGGGGAGCGGCGAGGATCAGGAGGGGGAGGACCGAGGTTCCGAAGAGGAGGAAGAGCCTCAAGATCCAAACTTCCCTTCCTTGAAAGCTGCTTCCGTTTCCTCTCCACCGGATCACAGTCGACCCAGGCCCAAGTGGGCTCCTCTTCAAGCGCCTACCGAGGGAAGGTACGCTCGCAGGCAGCTGACGGAGAGCAAGGCCGCAGCGTTGGACAGGATCGAAGCCCAAAAGGATCCGAGGTTGGACAAGCAGGAGGAAGGGGAGGAGGAGGCCGAGCCGGAGGTGGACCTGTCGGGAATCCTGGCCAAGGTGGCCGCCCTGGACGTGGATGCACCGAGCCAGGCAGGGGTCGCTTCCCACCTCGCCTCCCAAGTGAGGGAGAACGAGACGGCGGAGGAGATCGAGAAGGACATCGACCACTCCTTGGACTGGCTACACCAGAAGGAGGTGGAGAGGCAGAAGCTCAAGGGGAGAGGTGGGTGGTCGGAGGAGTACGACGGTAAGAAGGACAAGCGCGCGCTCGCCTCGGGGGTTCGAGGTGAGCGACTCGATCTCGACGTCGACTCCAAGGGTAACAAGATCGACTGGGAGGAGATGAAGAGGCAGAAGGAGAAGGCCGAAGCCGTCAGGGCGTTGAAGGCCAGGTTCCAAGGCAGGGCTCTTGGGGAGAGGGAGAGGAAGCAAGCCACCAGGACCAGAAAGGTTCCCGTGCTAGACATTGGTCACCACGACGTCGGGAAGGACAAGTCGAAAGGAGATCAGAAGGATCCGCCAAGCCTCCTCCCAGGTTCGAAGACCGAGTCCGCCGTAGGGACGAGCAACGACTCTTTGACTGCTTCTTCGACGTCGGTCACCTCGAAAGTCGAAACTCCCTCGACCTCGACCCCGAGCCTGACTTGGAGCAAAAGGTCAGATTCCCTCCTGTCGTCCCCTTCGTCCGCGGGGACGGGAGGGACGTCCGCCTCCTCCTCCTCCTACTCCTCCTCCGCCGCCGCCGCTTCCGCCTCTAACCCTTCGAGATCTTCTTCCTTCAGCATCAACTTCAACAGGAGATCCAGCAATGGTCAAAGGCCTGGAGGTATCTCCAACATCGACAGCTTCCTGGCGTCCATCAATTCCAACGGCCAACCATCTCCGCCTCTCGCCTCCTCCTCGTCGATCCTCTCCTCCCGCCTTGGGGTGAGCTCTCCGTCAAACTCCACAAGACCTTTGAGGTCCGGATCGAATTCCTCCTCGTCCAACCCACCTTCGGAGATCAAGCCCGAGGCCGTACCGAATCCCAAGTCACCTCCACCTGTTCTTCAGAGAACCTCCTCCTCCAACTCCTCCTCCGCAGCATCATCCATCAAGTCTTCCTCTCGCTTCAACGATGACCGTCGTCCTCCCTCGACCCGAGAGACTGGAGCCGAGACCGAGACGACGACGACGACGACGACGACCGGTCAGACGAACTTTTACTTTGAGGAGAAGAGCGGTCGATACTCTCCCTCTTTCAAGCATGCCAGAGATCCGAACTCAAACGCCGACAAGGGTGGAGGCAAGGATATTTCCATGCTCGAGAGCTTCCTTGATGAGATGCTGGGGTAAGGGGGGAGGGGGGAGGAAGTTGAATCCTTCAAGATTTTTGAAATCCGAGGTCAACTCTTCCTCTGTCCTGGTCGCGCAACCCACGCATGCCCTTTCCCCCTTTTCCGCGTCCTGATGAAAGATCTCTATCGAAATGGAACGGGCGAAAGGGGGAGAGAGGGGAATCACCCGAATGAGGAACGAAAGTGTGAAACAGGTGAAAAAAGGAAAGAAGAAAAAAAAAAAAAAAAAAGGAAAAAAGCTGTACCAACACTCAAAGAACCGCAAATGCAATAGCACCATCTCGAGCACGGGGAGAAGGGGTGGAGGCTCAAGGAGACAAGCAAGGAGGGTCGACCGAACAACCCCGCTTCCTGGGCACGACCCGCCATGTTAAACGTAAGGTGAAGGGGATTTCTGGATATGAATCAAACTTTTTCTCGCCTATTTGTAAAAGGGAAGGAAATGGGAAACGTGGGGAGGCATGCGGGGAAACAAGGGGGGTCGAGAGAGGGGGGGGGAAAGGGGCAAGCGTGATGACGCACCACAGGAAGGGATCAATCGAGTGAACATCATGGGCACAGAGGCTAGAGGCAGGTGTGAGCGGAAGGATGGATGAGGATGGATCTGATCTTTAAGCTTGTTTCTTTTTTTTTTCTTCCACCTTGCATTCGCTCTTTCTCCGTCCTTCTTTCACCTCTCCATCCTCCTTCCATCCTCCTCCTTCCTTCCTCCTCTGCATCCCTCGTTTCAGACTCGTGGCTCAGAGATCTCGCAACTCTCAACGGCGGTCGGGAAGAGGGGGAGTGGACCGATGCCCTGTGACGGGTTCGGAACCCAACTTTCCTGCTGATGCTGTTTGGTTCACTTTTTACTTCTTTTTGCATTTTTTTTTTTTTTTGATCGTAGAAAAAAAAACAAAAAAACTCTTCCTTACACAACGGTTTCGCCTCTTTCCCCCTCCTCCCTTCTATGCTTTCCTTCTACTCAAGGGGCCCGTTCAAAGTCTCGGGCAATCCCATGTTTTCAGACGACGAGGAGCGAAGCGAGGCTGGCCTCGGTGTTGACGACCTCCAGAGCCTGCTGGGTCTCGAGCCTCTTCCTCGAGGCGTCCAGCCAGTCCTTTGCCAGGGTCTTTGGCCAACCCTTGAGCTGGTTCAGCTCCCTGGCGGCGTTGTCGAGGTCTTTTCGGTCGAGGTAGTGCTCCACCCTGGAGAGGACCGAGGGGACGTCCTCTCCTTCGACCAAGCCCTTCTTCCTGAAAAGCAGAGGGCTGAAAGTGGCGGAGACCATGTAGGAGAGCAGGCCAGACTGCTCTGGCGATGGGACCAGAGAGACGGATCGGATCCTTGGAGAAACCTTGTCGTCGAACCACTGCTTCAACGTGGTGAACGACTCGACACCGGTCTCGGCTACGCCAGAGGCTTCGATGACCTCGAGAGCGGCTCGGATCACATCGTCCTCCCTGGCCTTGGGGGTGTTCTTGAGGACTCGCAGTTGTTCGGAGAAGGGCCTCTTGCGAGTCTCGTCGTCGATCACCGAGGCGATGGATCGGATAGCGGTCCAGAGGGTGTGGACGTTGACGTTGTCGTCGAGGGCGGAGGAGTTGTCCAACGTTGTCCTCTCCAGCTCCTTCAGGTCGCTGGCCAGCTCATCCAACCTGGCGAGTCTTCCGCCTCTCTCCTTCTCGACCTGAGCCTTGATGTCCCGCATCCATCTCCTCTGCATCTCGATCCCCTGCGCGATGACCTCCTCCTTGAGCCTGTCGTTGATGATCTCAGACTGAGTGGCAAGCTCCTTGTTGAGCTTGGTCTTGAACTCCTCCATCTGCCTGGCCCTCTCCTCCTCGAAGCTCTTCTGCCAATCCTCCTCCTTGCTCGAGAGCTTGTTGACGGCTTCTTGAGCCTGCTTGGAGATCTGAGCTTCGTACCTCTGAGCCTGAGCGGCGAGGCTCTTTTCGACCCTCAGAGCCTCCTCACGCTTGACGGCCTCGAGCCTCTTGCTCAGAGACTCAAGCTCACGCTGGGCCGACTCGAGCACTCCCTTGGCGACAGCGCCGGACGATGGAGTCTCACGCAAGAAGGTGGAGAGCTCATCGATGGTTCCGGCGAGCTGGGCAATCATGGGCTCGGATCCGGAGAGAGACTTGATGGATGGTGCCAACAAGGGGAGCTTTGGGGCCTCTGGGTCCGGTCGCAGCCTGGCAGCCTTGTCAGAAGGTGGCTCAAGCTTGCGGTCGGTCCTTGGAGCGACATATCCGGCAGGGGCCTCGTGCCCGACTGGCAGGGCCTTGACGTAAGGGGTGACGGAGGGAGCTGCCTTGACCTCGTCCTTACCAATGTCGGTGTTGACCTGGACGCTGTCGACAGCCTTCTTGATCAGACCCCGCCCATCGGGGTGCTCTCCCTTGATCCTCGCTTCGGCCTCGGAGGCGGCCTTCTTGGCCTTCTCGACCAGGGCGGCGGTCTTGTCCTGAACCTTTTTGATCGAGCTCTCTCCTTCCACCTTGATCTCCTTCGCACCTTCCTCTACCCTTTCAGCCACCTTGGTGACCTGTGCCTGAGCCTTCTTCCTGGCCTCGGCAAGTTGGGCTCGAGCGTCCCTTGCGTTTTCGTCGATCACCTCGGAACCTTCGCCCAGGAGCCTGCTCACTGCGCCAGAGACGCTACCGTAGGCGCTCTTGGTGGCGCCGACCGCCTTCTCACCGTATCCACCCAGGTTGATACTCTTGATCTCTTGCCCGACGTCGTGCGTGTCTAGGTAGTCGATGATCCTCTCCCCCAACGGAACACTTTCGACGAAGAAGTCTTGATACCTCTCATTGTTCAAAGCGGCAACGGTGGACCCACTGTAGAAGGCAGCGGCCCCTAGAGTGGTGTAGAGGAGAAACTTGGCACGTCCTGACCTTGCTCGAGGCGCCGGGCCATCCGCTGTCTGGTACGACTGAGGAATGGCGTGGAAGGAGAGAGGCTGCGGTTCAGTATCGACAAAGGTAGGAACTTACGATCTGAGACCGGGCATACTTTATCGGTGGTAAGAGGGACGATTGACTCACTCTTGCTGCGATCCGAAACTGGCCTAGCTGTCGGACAGGCTCTTTGAAAGCAGCCTTTCTTGAGAGAGTGACCGCTCGATTCATCACGCTAGAGGACGTTCTGGTTTTCTTCTTTTTCTTTTGGAAGTGAAGGGGTGGGGTTGAAGCCTGAGGAGCGAGGTTCCTGGAGTGGTTGATCGGCCGTCTTGCCTGGAGGAACAAGCGTACGGGTTACCGGGGTCCTTTTTATTTCGAGGATGAATGGGTCTGGGTGAGGCTTACTGGTGGGGTGGGGGTGGCGATGAGGCAGCAGGTGAGTTTCTCTACTCGGGGAAGAGGGAGGAGGAGAATGTCGATAGGATTCCTGGCTGTTGCGCTCGGGTAGTTTTGGGGGCACACGCGAGCGATCACAGGTTATCCCAGATCAGAGAGGAAGCTCCCGATCCCACCCTGCACGAAGCGTACCCTCAACTTTTTCTTCACATATCGCTGTTGATGCACACAGTCATAACCCCCCCCCCCCCCCCAAGACGATCGGAACCGATGCAGTGACACAGGACACCCAAAGCCATGTTCCGCATCAGGAGTTCATCCGTGTCTCACATTTCTCACCCCCTTAGACCCCAATACGTCCAGCCCATGCCAATCAAAGTGTCTGCGGCCTCAAGATGCAGAGCCAGTAGTCGGATTCGCGGAGTCAAGTTGTAGATTTTGATGGGTATACATCGATTTTTCTGATACACTTGCGCCACTCGCGTCACCGTCGTACGAGGAGGGTGTGATGGACGTGTGAGGGGGCTGGTTGTACAGATGCGTGGGGATTAGTGGAAGGATTGGGTGGGAGGCAGAGCGAGAGATGCTAAAACGATAGAAGTACAGTTCCGACCACCGTGGAGGAGGATGCGATCGGAAGAAGAAGGCTGAAGGCGAAGGCGAAAAAACTTGAGAGAGAATGAAACGGACCTCAAAGGGTGTGCGTCCCAAGCGGTTCGAAGGGAAGAGGATGTGGGGGGGGGGGGGGGGGGGGGGGGGGGGGGGGGGGGGGGGGGGGGGGGGGGGGTCGTTGATACAATGAAGTATTGCGTTGGCGAGAGACGTAGAGAGGTAAAGGAGGGAAACTGTGAGAACGCGGACGATGTTGCACTGAACGTTACTGCTAGCGAAAGCCCGGCAACGTTTCAGGCGTCTCGAGATGTTTTCCTCTCCATACTTCGAGACCGCCTGGTACCGAAGGCGTGCTCCTTTGCGCCAATGAAGGACGTATGTGAGCGCGGATTGAAGCTGGGTAACTGATCGTCGCAGATCCCTCCGACAGTCAAGAAGCGCGTGTTGCGCGTGCCCCTGGGCCTCTCGCTCTGGCAACCGGCCAAGCTCATCTTCTTGGCCTCGAGGTATGCACGGTACTGAGGCGGGTCGTTCTCATTCATCTGTTCTGGGACGTTGAAGGAGATCGAGGACGAGGTCGAGGGCGTGCGGCTGCTGCCCAGCGCCCAGTCCCACTCTGAATCCACACCGCCTTCCAGAGATGGATGGTAGCCCGGACATGTCTGCCTGAGCCTTCGAGAAAGCTTTGGCTTGAGAAAGGAAGTTGCGCAGCCATCCCCTTGCACGGTAAAGGTCGAGAAAGCCGAGGAGGAAAAGTTGGCCCTCCCGCAAGTCCTGCGAGAGGAAGGCCCCGCCGCGTCGTCATCCTCCTCCTTCGAGGAAAAAGATGAGCTGGAAGTGGCCGACTCGGGTTCATCGCATCCCCAATCCCACTCGGCCGGTTCGAGCGCTGCCTTTCTGGCGGCTTTGACCAGCGCCGAGTTGGCAGCGGCGATCATGACGGGGATGCTTGCGATGTCGATGACCAGCCTCCCGGGAGCCTTGAAACCGCAAGAAGCTGCCTTTTTCCTCCTTCTCTCCAACACGCCCGCGGCAACGCTCTCGGAGCAGGATCTTGTGATCGATGGGCGACCGGCATCGTAAGGGTGAGGATGAAGGCTTCCCTGACGAGAAGAGACGACTGGAACACTGGTTGTCCTCTGGACGCTGGGCCTCCGGGAAGGTGGCAGAAGAGTGTGCGAATCTGGTTGGATGGATTCTGGATACACTGAGGAGGAGGCACCCTCTGGTGATGAAGCCATGTCCTGGACCGGATCCGAAGGCAGGATCGTGGGCGGGAAGTAGGACGTAGATGATTGCGCGAGGAAGGAAGGATTCTTCGGCGAGACAGGTTCCGATAGGACACACTCGAGCTGAGTGCTTTCCACTGTCCGGGAGCAGTAGGTGTAGTCTAGCCAAGGTGAAAACTTGCTCATCCTGACTGATGCCGCCCACCTGTTGGGGTAGAAGGGCCTAGGGTCGAATGCAGCCGGGTGTAGTTGTTCGAAGCAAGATCGATCAGAAGCGGCTCGTTCGAGGCGAGGCGAGAAGTCAAACGAAAGTGAGCCAGGTAGCTGATCAAGGGGTGCGGTGGCTGCCGTTCTTGGTGAGCTTGCCGAGCGGTGGAAGACGATTCGTAAGATGAGGGTCAACACTGAGGCCACATCTGATGTAGCAAGGTAGAGCTAGATGGCAAGGCGCAAGGATGGAGGACTTGGTGGGGAAGGAAACGGAGAGAGCAGAGAGCACCTAGAGTGGAAGTACCATCACGAAGGAGTGGTGGAGGCGGCTAGGGGGAAGGGGCCATGTGTGTGGTCAAGGGATAGCGATATGGGACAACCCGAATGCTGCTGAGGATTCGAGCCCCCGTAGCTTGACGGCGAGGGCGAGAGAGGTCGTAGCAAGGCAAGACAAGATGAGGGCTGGAAATGAATCGAGCAGCCTAAGGCCACAGTCTGTTTGCATGAGTCAAACAGAGGCGGCGACGACAACATCAAAGGAAACGAGGAATTCGCCCAAAAAAAAGAAGAGACCAAAACGGAATATACTAAGGATACACAATAAGAATGAGAATGATCAGTATCCAAGCCCTTTCGAAAAGCAAAGAAAAGGAGTCAGGATAAAAATCAATATCAAGATGGCGCTAAAAGGAAAGAATCACTTTTTGTTGAGAGCCCCTCTGCTCGTGTGCCCTTTGGCGTGCGATTGGATCTGAGTCCGAACCGCGGGGGGGGGGATAGATTCCCAAGTTTTTTTTTTTGACATAACAATTATGAATTGCTGTTCCTTGCCCGAGCCGTGGTTCACCTTTGTGAATGTAAAACGAGCTCGTCCGCATCTCCTCATGGGCCAAAGCTGCCGCCAACCAAGACCTTCGTCAACCCAATCCCTTCCAACAACGGAGTCCCAAAAAATAAAAAAGAAAGAAAGAAAGAAAGAAAGAAAGAAAGGAAAAGGAAAGTGTAAGAGAGAAAAGAGGATGGGAAAAGGGATTTTCCACCTCAGCCCTGTCCTCCTCTCTCCCTGCTGGTTCTGTACTCTGACCTGGTAAGTCGTGAATCTCAAGGTCGACTTGGTTTTCGTGATTGTTTGCACCCCGTAGTAGCACCCAGTAGTTAGTTTAGGACTCTTGTACAAGGGGCGTGTGTGTGGAAGGCGAGGATAAACACGTTTCGATTTTCTTTGATCCTCTACCTCTCCTTCCTTTTTTTCAAGTAGCCTCCCATGCTCGCGATGGTGGTGGATGGATCGCCTCGCAAGTCCCACTCGATTCGCGCTTGCTCTCTTGGATTCGTACTCCAAGTTATCACGCATGCAAGCAAATAGAGCCCTTACGTAGGTGGGTACAGCACATCGATACAAGCTCTTGCACATGCCTGATCCGTTTGAAGATTCACCATCCTCAAGGGTGGGAGAGTCTCGAATCGAGTGCAAAAAAGAAAAAAGAAAAAAGAAAGAATCGGATCTTCACCATTGGTGATTGGGAGGAGCTTTTGCTTTCCCTTCTTTTGGTCCCAAGGTTTGCCCCCTCGATTGGATACGGTCACTGTGACTTCTTGGGACCTTCGAAAACGATGTGGATGGTCAAGGGTCAGGGGTCAAAGCGAAATGACGAACTGGGATGCTCGCGGCCTGTGCAGTCCAGCAGAGGTTGTGTCGAGCGAGTCGAACAGGGAGGAAGGGAGACGGAAAGGGACAGGTCAGAGTCAGAGTCGCAGTCAAGGGCAGGGGCAGATCACAGGGTCAGAGACAGACAGCGACACGGACAGGGACAGGGACAAGGATCTAAGCGACAAAAGGAGAAACAAGCGAAGCACTGGTGACGTGATGCGACCTGAGCAGGGAAGAAGCCGGAAGGGGGGTCAAGCTCAGGGGTTTGGGTGGAGATCAAAGCAGAGGCGGGGAGGGTGGTAGGCGACGATGACGCGCTTGGTTGCTGGACATCATTTCGAATCATCTCAAGTGGATCCCCCCAGGGGCGCGCGACGGTTCGACCCCTTTGGTTTTTTCGTTCCCCTTTCCCCCTTCCCCCTTTTGGTTCGGAACGCGCGCATCAAGATTCTCCTGCGACTGGGTCGAAGGTTCGTTTGGAGATCCTTTAGAGGATAGAGGTTGTATCTTGGAGTCGAGAGTCAGAGTGATTTGGAAGGTCGAACGAACGAGAAAGGAACGGGACATGTAGAAGAGAACAACATGTTCGGTCACACAATCTGGATGAATCGTGAATCTCTGCTTCGAAAGGCTTTGTCGTACAGTCTCTGAGTACATACCCCTTCCTTCCCTCCACAGAGTATTACACTCAAGACAAACAGTAGCGATCACGGATTGCCAAATGCTCTCTCACGAGTACGGTTTCATCCACCTATCCAGTCACAGTCGTGAATGTAAGTGTGAGTATGGATTCCAAGAGGGGACTCAGATATACAGCTTCAGTGACGACTAGCTCGGGCGAAACGAACAACCCCAATCGCAACAGCTCACGGCTTGCGGAAACGCCAGCCCGACTCTCCAACTCCCCATGTGACATGGAGCAGTCAGAGTCGCAGTCGTGATTGCTTTGGATCCCCTTCCAAAGCCGTTAGCGTAGATGGGAGGCAGCGGAGACCGCTGAGAGGAAAGGGGTGCATACAGGAAGCATCGACGCAGAGGTGGGAAGCAACTTGATACCGACGCGAGGAGAACGGCTCGACATCGGACAGACCGTGCGTGCGTTTTCACCCCTTTGACCGACCAAGCTGCATCTCCTTCCGTCCTCTTGTGGCCTTTCCACCTCCCAGGCGATGATGGAAGGCCGTGCTCGCCCCTGTGCCCCTGCGCCCCTGCGTCTCTCTGTCTTCAACGTGACCTTCGACGAAAGCAAAAAGGTTTCAAAAAAGCACGAGTGGGTGGGATGGGAGGTGTGAATGTTTGCACAACTTTGGTCAAAAGTTGCGAGTGTGGACACGGTCAAAGTCGTAGAAGAAGCGGTGATCCTCTCACTCTCAATCTCACACTCACTCCACACCCACTCCCACAGCTCAGGACTCGTTGCTATTGGATCTCTCCTTCTCTGCAGGGGAAGAGACTGCTATCCTTTACGCGGCTGTGGTCCAAAGATACGTGCATCCTAAGATTGGATTTTCCCATTTACCAGAACGCATCATGCCATGCCTCAAGCTCCCTTCAGAGGCACCGCAAAAAGATGGGAAATGGAGCCGAATCCAAGCGTCAACGATCCTTGGGACTTCGAATCTTGGTTGGAGATTGCGGTTGCTTTAACGAATCCAGAGTCACTGAGAGTGGATTTGTTTGTGTGTGAATCCTTTCGGCTTCACCACTCTCGTTGCTTTCTCTCTCTTTTGCGGACGAAGGTCCATCCAAGGTCGTCTCTGCAAAGCGTTTTCCTTCCGGAGCGCTCTGGCAAGGTCCAAGGGGGCTCTTGCCAGCTACACGGAGACCTGGATGCTACATGCAGGCAGCGCATGCACTCTGTACGCGTATGTGCAGTCGAATACCGAATTCCTCCCCACTTTGTCTGCTTCGTAGACGGCGGATCGTGTGCCTACTTTTTCCGAGGAAACATCGTTCACACCGACCGCACACCACCTGCAACCAGTTTGCCCTCTTCCTTTTTTCCCACGTGTGCTTCTCTCTACTTTCACACATCCTATTGGGGGCCGCGGCGCTTTTCCTAATTCTCATTTCCTTTCTTCTCTCGACAACGACCGAGGCAAGGCCTTCTCCGACCACACCGAATCCGCCCGCCACGTTGTTGGTGGAAACCATCAACCTTTTCACACCTCATTGATGATTCATGATTGTTTAGGGGTAAATGATGTTTGATTTCTCATTCACGTTAAACGAGCACGAATCCCTTCACCTTTCCCCTCTTGCCCAACCCCTCATACACCTCCTCCCTCTTCCAACCGGGAACTCCTTCTCCCCCTCCTTCATCTCCAACGAGAAGTCGTTCCCTTCCAATCTTTCGGTTCCTGGACCCTCCCCTCGGCTCACTGACTAGATCATGCTTGATCCTCTCCCCCTGGATTGGTCTAGTTGACAAACTCTTCCTCAGTTTCCTATCCAAACCCCGCCCCCACCTGGAGTTGTCCGAGATGGCGACTTGGTCATACATAGTCAAAGACCGAACGGAATCAAGTGAAGTTCTCTCGCAAGTGGCAGGCGGGTCTCGTTTTAAACCACAACCTTGATTCATGTACCTGCATGAGAGTCTATGTTCTTCATTCTACTGTGCAGTTGAGTGCATGCATGCAGCATGGGATTCGACCCGCGACCACCTTGTCCACTCTCCCTTCATCCAGGGCCGTACAACCCCCGGGGAACGGCGAGCCTATCGCCTTTCCTTCACCGGTTACAGATCCTTTCACGCGTACTTTTCCTTTCTCGCTTGCGGGGTGCCGCTCTTCCGAATAGGTCGAGCCCACTCCGGTCGGAAGTGGATCTGATTGCTCAGTGGGTTAACGTGGGTGAACGATTCCTTCCCGCTCCAAATAGAGGACTCCCTCATCCAGCTGGGCGCTTCTTTTCCCCATGTGAAATTCCTCAGCAACAAGGGTCAGGTTTGTGAGGTGGCGCAAGTGGGAGAAGGACGAGGAGCTAAAACCCTCCTTTTGTCAATGCGAATGCAGAACGTCCAACACATTCAAGCCACGGAACAAGGAGGAGGGTTGATGATGGCGCTTGACAACGTGCAGTTCATGTTTCCAGTGCCTCTTGAGCTGAACCCGGTCTTCCTTGTCCTGCACATCTCAGCTCAAGCTTCGCCGAAAGATTCGAGCTTGGGGAGCGCTCGCGAAGGGCATGAGGGTTTCAAAATTTCGGTCAAAGAGACAGGACACATTCGTTCCACCATCACCGATCTCGACCGATTTTTCTGATCCACGTCTGAGACTGGGAGATTCCGCCCCTCCGTCGACCTTCTCTCGGATGGCACGGCGGCAATCCACACTGATAGCAACGCACAGTGGAAGCGAGCATCAAGCTGAGATCACGGATCGATGAAGCGAGAAGGTGGATCGAGGTCGGGCATGTGCCCCTTTCCTTCCCATCTTGAGCGATGGTTTCCGGCTCTGATATCGCGCGACTGTCTCGCATTCACCACCAGAGTGTAAAAAGGTTTGTCGCGAGCGAAACAAAGCAAAGAAACATTTCTCGGCCTTGGCCACAGGAATGCTACTCCATGGTAACCGATCCCCTACTTTCCTCCACTCGATCCTCTCTCTCCAGTGGGGACGGCCAGAGGATTGAACCTTCAAAAGGAAGACGGGGAGCCCTTTCCTTGGGGGGGGGGGGGGGGGGGGGCTGGTTCTTTGCTTAATGTTGCCACGCTACATATCTGGTTTTTGACAACCTCAAAGCGTGATGAAGGTTTTGTCGTTTACGCGGTCGCGCTCTGGAACGCGTCTTGTCGTTCTCAACCTCCCCATGTTTTTCCTTCACATCATTTTCTTCTTCTTTTCTTAGTTTGTTTTTGGAAGGGAGGGACTCATCGTCCTCTACGCATCATCCTGAAAAACTTGATCCCAGTTTCGTTTCCCGAACCAGCCATCCGCACACAACTTCCTTGGACGCCAGCAATTCGCCTTGGTAAACTTCCCCATAAGCCGACCCTAGACAGAAATCCCTCCCTACTTCTCCGAGTTGGGATCAGCTAGAAAAGGGAAGAGGAGAGACAGAGCTTGAACAGTGGAGTTTGTTGAAAGGGAGGGCAAGAGGCGAGTTGGAGATGAGCGACTCCAACGCCACCACCGTCGCGGGATGCAGCCGAGGTCAAGGTGACCTCTACAAGAACAAGATCCTCCTGGCTTATCCCGAAAGCGCCTTCGCATCGGATTCGAAGGGCAAAAGGCTGCTCGTCCTCCCCCACCCTAGGACAGGGAACCCTTCCTACTTTCTACCCTACCATCCCTCAGAATCTCCTCACCCTACCGGATCGTCCGATCAGAGTGGTGGGGATCGGGATCTCAAAGGAGAGTCGGAGGGGGGAATCCTGCAACTTCAAGTCATCAGGCAAGACAAGAGCGAGAGGAGTTGGTTCATCAGCGGGGCAGATGATGACGATGGCGGTGTTTTTGGTCAATACGGTGACCATGGCCCCAACCCAAAGTCCAAGCTCCACCTGAACCAAAACGGAAAGAGGGAGGCCGACGACGACGAAGATGCTGAGGAGGATAGAGGCTCGGAATCCAGAAAGGCCCAAGCTTCAATATCGCAAAGCTTGGGTCTGGCTCCGGGGGGCCAAGTGATAGCTGGTGAGCAGGAAGACGAGCCTTCCCCTCCCCCCTCCCCATCCATTCATTTCCTCTGGTCGACACCAACGAAGACTGTCGATTGACACCTGTTACTGAAGAACCTGATCTCTTCCCCAAATCTCGGTGAAATCCGTCGCCCATTTTTCAAGATGGAGCCCTCCACCTTCTAACGCCGATAGATCCCATCTTCCTTCTCTTGCCCATCCTCTACTCGGTCATGTCTGTGAGTCGTACAGTGTCGAAGGCAGCAGACTGGTGCCGGTACAGACGGGTAGATAAGCATTCGATCTGAGGGCGGGGAAAGAAACAAACAAACAAAAAAAGAAGAGAAGAGAAGGAAGAGGGCCCAACTCCTCTCAAACCCTCTCAACCCTCGACTCTGGAGGGGGCTGAACGATCATGTTGACTTGCTTTGAAAAACGCATCCCCCCCCCCCTCCCCCGCCAACATTCCTTCCCTCGTAGACCGAAAAGGACGCGAAGCCGCCATTTCTCCCCTTGGAAGACCTCTTCGATCAAGCGGCGCTCAACCTCTACCGCTCTCGGATCTCCAAGCACGCCGAGAGGATGGACAGGATCAAGAAGGATGAAAAGCTAGGAGGAATCTCGTCCTGCTCCACCGCCTCAAAGAACGGTCGGATAGGGAGCGGTGGTGGCACAGGTTTGAACCGCTTGGATGGTACGGAAGGAGAAGGAGGAGCAGGGGAAGGGGAAGAAGAAATGGTATGGGAGGACGTCATTCGATTCGGAAGGACCTTGGCAGCAAAGCGAGGACTCGAGAGGATCTGTCAAGTCCAAGGTGAGTGAGGCGGATGGACTGAGCGAGAGAGTGAGAGAGAGCTATCCCTTGCACCGCTTCGTCATTCGTGAACAAGAATGTCGAAAAAGTCACCAACTTCCAAGTTGCGCCCCCCCCCCCCCCCCCCCCTTCTTCTGAATCGCAGAGATCAGCCCCACATTGAACGCCTACAGGATCTCTCACCCCAAGCTCTTCAGCGTTCTCGGCTCCAAGCTGGAGAGGCTATCTTCAGAGCAGACTTTTTCAAAGTCTCCCAACACGCTGGGCAGAGCCCTGAACAGGAGGTTGGAGAGGGACGGGGACGAGGGAGAGGCGCTCAGACTGAGAAGGCAGATCTCGTTCGATGTCTTGGAAGGTTTCTTGAATCAAGACGTCGCTAGGGCATGGAAGGCAGAGCTCGAGCGAACTTGAAACCCTTGATCCTCCCTCGGTTCGCCTCCCAACCGCTACCCCCTTTTCCCCTTCCCTGCTTCTCGCTGCTCCCCTCGATCGGAACAAATCGCTCATGGACGGAATGTGTGCATTCTTCTCTGAAGCGTACGAGAAGGGAAAAGGACCGAGCACTGCTGACTCTCTAAAACGCCGAATGGACCACCTCGACACGCATCTTCCGACTTGGCAAAGCACGTCAACGGACATTGTCATTATCTGTGTTTGGATCTATTTGTCCAGTGTGTATATAGTATATGTCTGCAGCCTCAACGAGGCCAGCACTGCCAGGGCAACGCCTCAAAGATACCTCCCGCGCCTGCCCCCCCTCGGGCTTCCTCACGCCCCGCTCCCGTGTGCTCTCCCACACCCCTACACCCTACGCTCTTTCTTGTGCTTGGGACGACTGCGCCACCGACCGTGTCTCGATCGAACCCCAGTGCACGCTGGAAGCGTCGCTTGGCGGACATTTCCTTCAAGATGAAACTCCTTTTTCCACTTTGGCAAACACGGCGAATCCGTCTTCCTCTCCAACATCGACGCCATTCCATCTACTACTACCCCCATCGAAATGCAGAAAGGGTTAGGGCGAGCTTATCTCTGTGGGTGGTCAGCGTAGAGGTTGGCGGCGATCTCGGCCTCCGCTCGGTCACCGTTGGCCAGCAGCTTTTCCTTGTTGTAGAGAAGTTCCTCTCGGGTCTCCGTGGTGTATTCCGTGTTTTGGGTCTCGACAATGGCGTCGACCGGGCAGGCCTCCTGGCAGAAGCCACAGTAGATGCACTTGGTCATGTCGATATCTGAGTGAGGAGTCGGGGCGCGCGATGATCCCCAAAGTCAGTTTGGCTCAGTCGGACGCTCGGTGACAGGTCAAAGGTTGGGATGAAGAGATTCCTCCTTGAGTCACTCACCGTAGCGGGTAGTTCTCCTGGCACCATCCTCACGTGGCTCGGATTCGATGGTGATAGCCTGGGCAGGGCAAATGGCCTCACAGAGCTTGCAAGCTGCATGGGTACAGAAAAGTTCGAGTTTTG
Organism: Violaceomyces palustris; assembly: GCA_003144235.1. Classification (NCBI taxonomy): domain Eukaryota; kingdom Fungi; phylum Basidiomycota; class Ustilaginomycetes; order Violaceomycetales; family Violaceomycetaceae; genus Violaceomyces; species Violaceomyces palustris. The sequence continues at coordinate 69,212 of KZ819702.1, read as the reverse complement.
TAGGCCGTCGTGAGCAACAGATAGACAGCGCACCGATCGGCTTCGTCCTTGGAGAGACTCACCAATGCAGCGCTCCTCGCCGGTTGGGTAGCGTCGCAAGGCGTGCTCTCCACGGAATCGTGGGGAGAGAGGGCCTTTCTCGAAGGGGTACATGATAGTGTACGGTGGACGGAAGAAGTTTTCGAGGACGATCCACATTCCTAGAGAGATTCGATTCGTATGACGTATGACCAGTTTTCAGAGCAATCGAAGGGGAAGCCCCAGAGTGAAGGGAGGATTTGGAGTCAGAAATCGATCGAAAAAGGAACCCAAGCGGCTCAGAAGATGATGACTGCGCGTCCATCGCTTGCCACTTGAAGGCTGACAGGCGACGGCGGAGACCAGAGAAAGCCACTCACCTCGAAGGATCTCGGTGAAGAAGAAGAGCTGGCTCGCCTTGTCGATGGCACTTGGACCTTTGGAGTAATCTGGGTAGGAGACGGAGCTCTCGGCCTTGGGCTTGGGTGGTTCGACAAAGAGCTCGTAGTTCTCCTCTGCTTGAGCCTGGGACGGGCCGGTGACTGGACGATCGGATGGTGAAGCAAGCTGCCTGAAGTGGGTGGTGGAGAAGAGCCTGATCGAGTTGTGAGCCTGAACGGGGTGGGCCCTGAACGCCAAGAGGGCGGGTGAGAGTGCCGATGTGGACGAAGAGGAGGAGGAGGGGAGAGTGGCGGAGCGAGAAGCGGCGAGCGCCGTCCTGAAAAGGGACCTGTTGATGGCGGCCATCATCTGATTCAGGTTGTCAAAATAGATGACGCACAGAGTATGGAGGTGAGGATGAGGATGGTGGCGAAAGGGAGTGAGGAAAGGGGGAAGGGAGAAGTGGAGATGTGGCGAGGGTTGGGCGAGAATAGGAAGGTGGCAAGACGAGTGCGACGAGGGGGAGGGAGGTGGGTGTGGGCTAATGGGGATGGGACTGAATTTGAAGACCAACTTTGACTTTGGGTCCTCACTGAGGCTCAGGTTTGGGTTTGTGATTTGGGTGCGGGTGACAGACTACACACGCGAACAGGTTTTGTAATCGCCTCGCCTCGGAAGGGGGGGAATAGAAGAGAAAGAGGGAAAAAATCGCCTCCCCCACCCAACAGCGAGCCAATCAGCGAAGGCTGGATATCAAATCCGAGCTCGAGCCAGCCTTTGGAGCCGATCACCCTCCCCCCTCTGGCTTGCCCCCTTTGCTTCCAGATCGTCAGCTTTGTAATACGGAATCCCCAAGTAAAATCCTTCACAACCCCAAGCTCACCCGGGTCTGGCCCCTCCCTGCCCTTGCCTCTGCCTCTGCCCCCCTCTCCCCCTCCCCTCCTGTTTTTCCTGAGTATGTAGTGAGAATCGCGAACAACCAACCCCTCCTCATCATCAGGCTCTGCTCTCTCATTCTTTCCCTACCTTCCAACATCACCATCGCATATCCACCCTTCCCCAATCCTAACCCCCCCTCCCCTCCTCTCACACCGCTTTTCCGTCCCTCCTCGTTCATACCCGTGCGTCTACTTCATCTTTCTTACCCCGACCCTCAGCTGAGTTGAAAGAAAACGACCGATCTTGGGGCCGTCACCACGAACGCAAGCTAGGTCGAAAGAGAGATTCAAAAATAAAAATAAAAAATGGCTTCCCTCAGGACATCAGCAGGTCGCTCCCTCCTCCGCGCCTCCGCAAGGTTGGCCGCCGCTGCTACATCCACCCCTTCCACTCACGCCCTGAGAGCATCGACGGTTGCCACCTCGTCCGCGAGGCAATTCTCCTCCACCTCTTCGCAAAGGTCTGACGCCCTCTTCGTCCACAGGAACACCGAGTACAACAACCCAGACATCCCCTTCGAGTTCAACCAGGAGAACAAGAAGATCGCCGATGAGATCATCAGCCACTACCCTCCCCAATACAAGAAGGCCGCCGTCATCCCGCTCCTCGACCTCGGACAGAGGCAAAACTCTGGCTGGACTTCGATCTCGGTCATGAACCACGTAGCAAAGATCCTCGAGATGCCTCCCATGCGCGTTTACGAGGTCGCCACCTTCTACACCATGTTCAACAGGTGAGTTCTCTTCTCCTCTCACCTTTCCTCTCCCTTCCTCTCTCCCTCTCCCTCTCCCTCTCCCTCCCCCTCTCCCTCCCCTATCCACTCTTCCCATCTGGGTAAAATGAATGCACCTTGATGGGATGCTTTTCAAACGTCTCCTTTCTGGAAATGAACGAGAAGTATGCCAAAACCTGATCGGAGGCTCACCTCATCCTCCGCGCTTCAACTCCCCAAATTCTCGAAATCGAATTCAAAATGAAATTCCAAATCATCTCAGGGAGCCAGTCGGAAAGTACTTCCTTCAACTCTGCACCACCACCCCATGCATGTTGGGAGGCTGCGGCTCGACAAAGATCCTCGAGACCATCCAGGACCACCTCAAGATCAAGGCCGGTCAGACCACCCCGGATAAGAAGTTCACCCTGGTAGAGGTCGAGTGCCTGGGAGCCTGCGCCAACGCGCCGATGATCCAGATCAACGACGACTTCTACGAGGACCTCACCCCGGAGACCATCGTAAAGGTTCTCGACGGTCTCTCCAAGGGAGAGAAGGTCAAGCCAGGTCCACAGTCCGGTAGGCACTCCTCCGAACCTGCCCAAGGTAGGACCGCCCTTACCAGCCAGGTCAGTCTACCCACCTCCTTCGCTCCATTCAGAGCTCCCTCACCTCTTTCGCCATCTGCGACCACAAGGCCCTGGGCCTTTCCTTTCGCTTTGAGCGTGGCTGTCTCTTCCGTAGATGATTCTTGAACGAAGGACGACACTTTCTTTTCCAGTTAGAAGATATGCTGACCCGTATGCCCTTCTCTTCTGACCTTCCTACACAAAATTCTACGAACCCGGTGTTCCAACCTCCTCCAGCCGTACGGTCCAGGTCAGCACTGCGTCCCTGAGTTTGCATAAGCGTCTTCCCTCCTCTCCCCAAAACTGCCCATCCCTCCCTTTTTCTTAGATACGGAAGACGTATTAATCGATTGCATTGACCCTTGGGAGAAAGGTTATAGAGTGGCGAAGAGGCTGAATGATCGCTCAAGCCCTCTCCCGCAAGGTGCGCGTTCGGGATCTCCTCGAGGTCCCAGTCCGAACTTGAACCGACGCTTGCGAACTTTGAGCGGATCGGTTTGTGTGAAGATGGGTCAGGCGAAGAGGAAAAGAGGCAAACGGAACAATCGAATAGGGAAAAGACAAGGCAAAGGACGGATTGAGTTATCCCATTTCCTCTTCGCACCGTTGGAGTTACAAAAATTGGAAGGTCCAGAGGAGGAAGAACGCTGGAGACGAGTGAAGAATCGAAGGAGGGGAGATCTATGATGCGAAGGGGAAGAAGAGAAGGTCGGCGAAAGTCAGGAAGAGAGGGGGATGGGCTTTCCTCGAAGCGTCCGAACCGGGGGGTCAAGAGGGGGCTTGGGTATGTGTGGTACAGAACCACGGTGTTAGCGATGCTGTTACTCGTTGCGATCAAACCTGCTTTGGGGGGTCCCACTTCCAATCCTGACATCCTCGCCTCTACCTTGCCTCCTCAAGATCTCGATGGTCGGGTGACGTGGTGCCTGAGGGGAGGACAGGGGGTAAGGGCTGGCGCTAGTGCTCGTCATCAGACCACTTCTGAGTGAGACCGGGGAGGAAGCGCCAGAGACGGAAGCCGAGGCGGAGGCGGAGAGGTAGTCGGATGAGGAATCCAACTCTTCCTCCTCCAGAGCCAGGTCCACCAGGGTGAAATCGTCCCCTTTGCCAGAAGTGGGGACGGAGACGCTGGCCGAGACGCTCGTTTTCTCGTCGTCGAATGGATCCCACGCCTTCGCCTTGCTCTTCAGACCATTCGGGTTCCTTGGGTTCAGGCCTCGACCGCTCGGTGAGCCCAGGTCGACCGCACCCGTGCCGGCATTGAAGGGCCCGAACCTACTCGGAACGGTCGACAAGTTGTCGATTGATTCCTCCTCCGTGAAGTAAGAGGAGGAGGCGTGATTTCCCCCCACTGGGCTTTTGGTCGGATCCTTTCCTCCGGACCCGCCTAATCTCCAACCACCCGTGCGACTCCTTCCGTAAATCCCATTGGATTTATCCGCTCCGGACCCTGCCCCCATCTTGGCCGTGCTGACGGCAGCTGCAAGGGCAGCTTTGCAAAAGTTGTGGAGGGTGTTGGCTCTGGCTCTCACTCTCGATCCGCCCGCCAGGGAAGGGTTGACCAGATAGGCGGAAGATGAAGCCATGGACGTCCCACGCGACTCGCTCAAGTCTGATCGATCGCTTTCCAAGCCCTCTTTTGTCATCGCCTGCGGTATCTCGAATCCGATGTCTCCGTCAGCGTACCCAAACCCCAGTCCGAATGGCAGCGAGTAGTACTTGAGGCTCGGTGGTGGTTCTGACGGATGACTTTCAGGATCGAATGCCTTGTCAGTGGACTCCCATATGCCAGTCAGGCCCGCCTCTTCACCTTCCTCAGAGCCTCTGTTGGAGGAAGAAGAAGCCTCGGATAGCGCAACTTTCTTCTTCTTCTCCTTCTTCTTCTTTCCGGCTCTTGACCTTTTGAAACCCTCGCCACCCACGTTGAAAAGAGCCGTCACGACGCCGATGGCGACGATCCACAGAATGACGAGCCATATTTTGAGCCTCGTATCCGAGCTGGGGATCAGCGGGGGCTTGCTTGTAAAGGCCATATTCTTTGGCGGCATGACGTGGGCCAATGCTATACCAGGCCCCCGCTTGTAAGCGTTCAAGTCCTTCTCCTTGCCAAAGACGTAGCCTCTGCTCGGTGTCCACCTCCACCACATCTTATTCGCGATTTCCCTGTCCCTTTTAGACTTGGATTCCCTCCTCGACTTCCGCTGCTCATCCGATATCGATAAAAGGTAGTCGTCGTCCAAAATCGTGGTGGTCCATCCCAGCTGCAAGGGGTTGGAGAAGACTTGGGAGAGAGGAAGAGGAGGTGATTGGTAATCGAGAACCTGGTCGTCTTCCACCTCGTCCACATCCTTTCCCGTACTCCCATCATCTACCCTGGCCTTCCTTCTCTTCGAGCTACGGGTGAGTGGACGAGGCGGAGATGTCCTCATGAGTCCGAGGGCCAAGTTGGAATCCTGGGACCTGCCGACAGCGCCATTGAAAACTTTGGCTTGGTAGACAAAGGAGCTTTCCGTCTTCGACTTCCCTTCGCCCCTAGAGCTCGACCTCGAGCTCTGCTGTTGCTCCACCACCTGTTCCAGCTGATCGGCTTGAGAAGACATTTTGAATCACTCTCTTTCGAAGTACTACCGCACCCAAGAGGAACGCCGCATGCACGGATCCAATTTGATTTAGTTCTCTTCTCGTTTGACCTCCTTAGCCTTTCTTTAAGGAATAATGCAGTCGCAGGCCACGACAAATGGATTCCTTAGTTAGGCACCGGTAAGAGGTCCGCTGCTGGAGGTTGGGCAGACGATGTCACGTTGGCGGGCCTCGGGAAGTGATTACCATCAATGTCTGATCCAGGGCCGAGAGATTCAAAGATGGGTGATGAGAGAGAAACCCCCACGCACCCTCCTTTGCTTCGACACCGTCTCGGATCCAACTGAGACTGGATAGATTTACGTATGAGATCGGGATGAATGATGGTCGAGGATCGTCGAGTCTGAGGTAAGTTCGGATGATGGATGGCAAGTGGGATAGAGGAAATGGCAAAGTTGGATTGAGGTGTGTGTGAGGGAGCGCGTATGGCTGTGGGAGTTGAGGGGGGCGTGACTTTGAATGGGATGACGGCGGAGTCGAGTTTGGGCAGATTAGCTCGAGGGGTGGGAAAACATTCAAACTTAAAAAAAAAGTGTAAAAGAATGGAGAAGAAACTTTTTTACAAACGGGAAACATGTATCTGTACGTACGGATGCACAGGCCAACATCAGCCATGGCTTTCCTCCTACCAACCCACCTCCTCCCTCTCAGGTGATCGACAGTCGCCTACGCAAGCAAAAGGGCTACACTCAGACTCACACTCCTGCCTCATAAGTGACAACACTACCACCTCACTCACTTCCGTCAACCACCCTTGACAACCTACTTGCAATCCTTTAGACGATACCCACTTCAAACCCCCTTCGTCTCACCGTAGATCATCATCAGACTTTTGACCTAACTGAGGAGCATAAGAGCCTGGTCCTGAACTTTCCACGCGCAACCCACCCAGCATAAACCCAGACCAACATGTCGAGAAGGTATGACTCTAGGACTACAACCTTCTCACCGGAAGGCCGCCTCTTCCAGGTGGAATACGCGATGGAGGCCATCTCCCATGCCGGAACGACCGTAGGTATCCTTGCCAAGGACGGTGTCGTCCTCGCTGCGGAGAAGAAGGTGACCTCAAAGCTCCTCGAGCAGGATCAATCGTCAGAGAAGATCTTCAACCTCTCGGACAACATCATCGCCGGTGTCGCTGGTATCACGGCTGACGCCAACTCGCTGGTCAACTACGCCAGGAACCAGGCTCAAAAGTACCTTCTGGCCTACGACGACGACATGCCCGTAGAACAGCTGGCGCAGAGGCTCTGCGACCTGAAGCAGGGTTACACTCAGTATGGTGGTCTAAGACCTTTCGGCGTCTCAATCCTCTATGCCGGCTTCGACGACCACCACCACTTCCAGCTTTACCACTCTGACCCGTCGGGCAACTACTCTGGCTGGAAGGCCACCTGTATCGGCAACAACAACGGCACTGCCACCTCGTTGCTCAAGCAAGACTATAAGGACGACATTGGGATCCAAGAGGCCATGGGACTCGCAGCCAAGGTCCTCAGCAAGACCATGGATGCTACATCTCTCGATAGCGAAAAGCGTAAGTGACCATCTCCGAACAAATGTCGAAGGTTTTGAAAAAAGCTATGCCTCTCCCAGTCCAATTGCTCTTTAAGCGAATGGGTGGGAAGGCAAGCCAACACACTCTTGAGCTGTTTCATTCTTGATGATGGTGAAATATCTTCCACCCCTATTCTGTCGCCACTTTCGCTCACCTCTGTCCCCTCACTCCCTTCCCGAAACCCTTGGTGCCCCTCTCTCCAGTCGAGTTCGCCACCATCACACTGGACCCGAGGACCAAGAAACCGGTCGGAAGAGTCTTCAAGCCCAACGATATCGACAGGCTTTTGGAGAAGCACGGGCTTGCAAAACCAAAAGATCCTGAGGCAGCGGCTGCAGCCGCGACTTCGGCGCCGGCTCAAGGCGAAGCGATGGCGGTGGACTCGTAGAATGCAAGGCGGGATGAAATTTCCTTTGGATCGGATGCCGTGTTGAGGGTGGAAGGACAGGGGGCGATTTTATTTTTTGGGGGGGTTTAGGGGGACGTCCCCCGTCTTATCCACAAAGAGATCATGTTGTACACTTTGTAAAAAGCATATCATTCCCTTCCCCTTGCGCAACTCTTTTTCTTCTCCACCCTTCCTCCAAGCTCACGGGATTCCCCTTCACTCGTGTGCGCGCATCATCTCGATGTTGGGCTACTGTCACTTATGAGTGGTCAACCATACTGTCGAAAACTGCCCTTCCGATACTCATTGAGACGGTGCTCGAGTGGGGAACCATGCTTCCCAAGGCCAAAACATTGTGCTCGTTCTTTTCTTCTTTTAATTGTTATTTTTTACACATCTTTCACGGCCAGCGGAAGCTTCATGAACGCATCGTTCTTGCTCTACTTCTTTCCGCCACCAAAGAAATTTTGGTCCTTCATGATGGCTTGCAGCCTCTCTGGCGATACGTCGACGCCTGCGTTCTTGAGCTCTTCCATGACTGGATGATTCAGACAAACGGTCGCCCGGGAGGGGGTGGAGAGAAGTTCAGCGATCAATGAATCCAAGTACAGGTCAAAATCGTGAGCGGATTAGAGTGGAGGATGGAGGAGAGAAGCAGGGGAGGAGGAAGGAGGGTAGAGGATAGAGAGAGGGAGGGGGGATCGGGGGAGGGTTGTCGACTCTCACCTTCAGCAGTAGCCTCCTTGACCTCCTTGTTGTTTGCCAACTTCATCATGGCCCACATGGAAGGCCTCTCTCCAGTGGTGAGGTCGACGCCGTTCTGCTTCATGAGGAGGACCAGCTTTTCGATTGACTTCATCGCCGAGGGCGAGTTGGCAAGCTTTTCGAAGCCAGGGGGGATAGGGAACTGGGGACCGTTTCCATTGCTGCTAGGTGGTTCTGAAGCCAGCTTGGGTCTCGAGGTCGTGAATCGCCTATGGGCAGCTAGGAGCGGTTTGCTCGACCAGGTTGGGTTTCGCAGGTTGGAGAGAACAAGGGCAGGCGCCGGAGCAGGCGCCACCTTGGTGTTGGTCATGGTTTGCGAGATCCTTGGGACGGACCTGGAGAGGTTCAGCAAGCTCCTTGTGGAAGACATGTTTCACTCTGATTCTACTTGGTTACTTTATGGGGCTTGACTGGTATGAGGGGTGTCCAGTTGTGTGACGGTGTTCGAAGGACGATGAGGAGATGGAGGATAGATGATCAAGAGGTCTCTCGTTCATGTTGAGGATGACCGTGCGTGCCGTTTCGTTTTCACCTAGCCAGTCAGAAGTGTACCCACACAGTCGCCCATATTCCAAAGGGTGCTTTGCTCCACCTTCCCTTTCTTGCATTTTATTGTTTGGATTCTAGCGTCTTTTTTTCGATTTACCCAGTTTGGGTGTGTCCTTCGACTGACCTGGACATGTCACAGATGTCATCGACCCAACACACGTCGCGGTCACGCCACACTCAGCCAGTTGAGAGATTATGGATCTCTCTTTGAAGCTGCCAAGAACTCTCTTCCTTTGGTTGTGCGGCCACTCACACATACCCTTTGCCATCGTCGCTTTTTGGGAAGAAAGTCTTTGGGGAAAATGAGGCCTTTCAAGCAAGTTTCACAGTCGAGCAACGTCAAGGGAAAAGGTAAAGAACGTTTTCGATGTCGTCCAAGTTGATAGCGGGAAGGTCTTCGGGACAAGAACGCAAATGGATGACGATCAGAAGAAGTAAGCGGGGAAGGGGGGGATTGCGATGATGAAAAGGGTATTCTTGTTAGATTCATTTGGCAATTGTTTTGGGGTGTGGGGAAGAGGCAGGTCATTCCTGCGCCAAAGTTGAATGCCCCTGAAGGATGGTTTTCATCCTCTCTGGCAATCTTCGGTTCCTTTCCCTCTCCACACCCTCTCTGCCTTCAAAAATTGTCCATGGTTGCTGAAAAGTAGTTAGAAACGTTCAGGCGCAATGTGAGCTCAATGATCGTGGCTGAGGCCAAGATCAGCGTCCTCGGCGAGCTCTCGGTAGGATTCCTTCTTTGGGCCCCCTTTGACCGGATGGGCGTCGATTAGAGGTTCAGCGACCTGGGCCACGTACGAGGCACTTTGGTAATCTGGTCTGGGTTGAGACCTTCCCTCCGAAACGAAATTGTCCTCGCGTCTCACCAGCGGGCTTCCAAACACTCTCCACTCGCTGCCCGCGCCACCGGCACCGTCAGGCCACGTCTTGTCCTTTCCTGAAAAGGCCAGGGCCGTCTCATAGAACCATTCGCTCTTCTTAAGGAAGTGGACGACGACCGTACCACCGTGAGGCCTTCCCAAGTATCTCCTCGCGCGAAGCTTGGCAGCCTCCCCCTCCCCATCCTTGTTGGAAGGAAGGGGGATGAGTCTAGGCGGTGGCGAACGAGAGGTATAGAAGTTTCCGTGTCCTGCACCTGCGTTTCGGTGCATTTTCCCAAGGCTGCCTAAGCCAGGGATCAAAGGCAGATTGGCCAAAAGACCCGAAGGTCCATTCCCACCTCTCCCGCCCGAGAGCCAGCCCGGATTCCTTTCTTCAAGTTCTTGGCCCTGATCATCCATGGAACGAGGTGAAGGGGGAGCCACCACGGACCTAGCCTTCAAATTACCTCGTTCCTCCTCCCGCTCCCCCTCCTCCTTCCTTGACTGCAACCCTTCCTCACCCCGGGGAGGGTACATCTCTCGCTGCCTTGAATGGAAGCTACGGATCGTGAGACCGGTAGTTGGATCAATGGTCACTTCCTCGGCAAGAGCGACATGCGAAGGCATCTTGGGGGTTATTGGAGATCGAAGTCTCTCATCATTGGCCTCAAAGACGATGCGCTCCCAAGGAACCCAGACTTGGACATCATTCCCTTCCTCGCCTCTGACCCAGGTACCTGCCCAGCGGCCGCCGCCCTCCACCAAAGCCTCGACCTCTTCCTCGATCGTCAGGTCGTCCCGAGGTGGAATGTAAGGCTGGTGCCATTTTGAAACAGTCGAATAGCTTTTTGAGCGATGCTCACCCCCGCGACGGGCAATCTCTTGATCGCTCAAGCCTCTTCTGCTTTCCAATTTGATCTTCTCGACGTAATCTGGGAAGAGGAAGCCGTGCGAGTAAGCCGTCCCTGCTTTCGGATGGTCGTAGATCCAGCAGTGCTCAGAGACCCAGTTGATGGCGGATCTGTTCGGATGGAGGTTGATCCACTGCGCAACCTTCTTGTCTTCTTTACCTCGGGTATAGTGCAAGATATGTTCTGACGTCGCGACATAGTTTACGAGGTCGCTTGAGAGAGCGTAACACTCTCCACCCATGAACCAATTCCGGATGAGGTCTGCCGGGTCGTCAGGTGAGGGAAGAGAGAAGGGTCCGGGGAAGATGAGTGTCAATGACAAGGAAAAGCACGTCGTGTTAGTGAGGATGGGGGCGGGTGGGGCTGCGGGAAGAGTGGTCATAAGATCTAAGGATGGAAACCCTAAACTTACAGCCCCAGTACGTCATTTGTCGCGGGGCCACCCGAAGATGGCGTTCAAGTTCGTCAAGAATGATGTATGCGTCGTCGTCTGCCTTCACAACGTAATCAGCCTTCTTCCAAGCCACCTCATACTGCATGGGGCCTCCAACGCTTTGCTCCCGAGCTTCGAACGCATGATTCCCGCCGTCGCCGCCGCCGCCACCACCAACGCTGCTGAGCGGTGCCTTCTTGTCCGCAACGGGTCGCAAAAAGGGCACAGTGGCATTCTCGGCCGCCCATGTGAAATAAGCGTGCGTCTTTCCTCGATTCATGTTTTCTTCCATGTCTAGAACGACAATATCATTGAAAGTCTCCATCTCCAAAGCGACCCTTCGTGCATGGGCTTTCCGAGGTCTTCCGATGATGAATTTAACCTGGACATTGCTGGTCGGGAGGCCAGTCCTTGGATCCAAAGGCACTGTGTGAGCTGCATAAGTGCTCCTGATCATATGCCGCCTCTCGTAGGCACTGTCGATGCTGAACACGCCGACGAAAACGTCTACTGGGGCTAAGGCATCGGCGAAGGCGTGTGGGAATGCCGGTTGCTGTTGGCAATAGGTCCTCCAAGGAAGGGGTTCCTTATCTGGGTTCAGGATGTAGATGATGAGCATGGTCACCGAGGCGACAAAGCTTGAGATGAGGACCAGTGCAATCATGATGGTGATCGGGTGGATTGGACCAAAGAGCGTCCGGAAAGCCTTGCCAAGGAGGGACGTCAACATGCGGAGGGGATGAAGGAACCTGGAAGAAGATGACGTGGGTCTCCTCCGACTTTTGGGCGAAGAGGAAGGCAAGCCGCTGGAATGCAGCGAGAGTCCTCGGTCCGACATTTTCATCTTGGTCCATTTTGACTTTCTGCTACTCCTTGCTTTCGTCCCGGACGGTACAGAGTGGCCAGGAGCCCCTAAAAGATGTTCCTTTTGCCATCCGCCCCCAAGGTTCTTGAACACGGATGCCATAGAATTTTTTTGCCCTCCCAAGGCAGTTTTTCGGAGCCGGCTACGCTCATCGTATTCCGATATCTCGCTCTCCGTAGCATCGGCAGGATCAGGAGCGTCATCCGTCACCTCGATGAGGTTTGAGGCCACAGAAGGTGTGGGGGCTCTTGAAGTCAGCCTTGAAGGAGGGTTGGATTGGAGATCCCCTTCGGCGGATGACGTGTAGCCTCCGAGGCCACCACCGCTGGAAAACACGCCCGACTTCAACATTTGGTAAGGCAGGTTGGAGGCAGAGCCGAGGCGACTCTGATTGGGACCGTGGGTCGTCAAAAAGTTGGGGGACGCCCCATCTTCAAAAGACATTTCGGAAGATCCTCCACCATCTACTTCATCAGTATATCTCACCAAGCCGGAATTCGAGCTGCGCATGAAACGAGAGGGGGCTTCAGGCCACCAGCGGTTGGATACCCCTGATCTCTTCTCGTTTTGCGAGTCTGGGCGGCTTGGAATGCTCGTGGCCACAAGGGGAGTCGTTGCCACTTGGCTCGAAGCTTCACTGTATGGGCTCGAGCTGCCAAAGTCCACAGCGAGCGACCCATTTCTGCCTTGGGATGCTCCCTGAGGGTCTGTCCTGGAGCCCGGGGGCTCCATGGCGACTGGCGAAAAGGGAGGATCGTACGAGGAGGCCCTCACGTACGGGTGACGCTGTGTGGGAGACGAGCCGAGCTTTGTTGGTGTAAAAGTGATTTCTTCGCCTTGCCCTGGTATGTCTATACGGGAGGAGTTAGGAGAAGTCGGATTGTTTTCTCGGTCTCGATGGCCCCTGGTGGAAGGCATTCTACCACGAATCGTTCGTTCGTTGTCGGCTTGCATTCTCTAGACCCGAAAAGCAAGGCGGCAGTTGCAGCAACAACAGCCGCGATGCCGAGTTGCCAGGATCTTGCAACCAAGGCCAAGCACTTTGCAGATTACTTTTCGAAGAGTGACTAGCTTTGAATGGCAATCATGCCAGACTGAAAAGGAAAGGGGGGGGGGGGAAGGAAGAGAAGAGAGGGAAATTCAATCAAAGTGAGATTGCGAGGAGAGGAAAAGGAGGAAAGAGAAGGAAAAGGAAGGAAAGGGAGAAAGGAAGAGTCTTGCTCGGAAGATATTTTCTTTGGTGGCTACGTGTCGAAACGAGAGCGACGACAGGGGCTTTATTTCTTTTTGGTGATCTTCCCCCCCCCTCATACCTTTCCCCCCCTTCCCTTAGTTTTGGCGATTCTCCAAATCTTTGAGGCGTGGATGGCGCTTCGAGAGGATACTCACGCTGCGCGAAGGCTGAAGAGGTGAGGCAATGGACGATTGGGGGGCCAAAAATGGGAGAGAGCCCAAGATGGTTGCTGGTATGTTGCTTAAGGGGTGTTCCCGGCCAAAAAAAACGCAGCGTCGTAGTAAGAGTTAGGAGTTTGAGTAAGACCGTAAACCTTACCAAAAGGAATCGAGCAGCGGACTGTTAGAGTGAGAGTGAGAGTGAGTGTGAGAGTGAGTGTGAGAGTGAGTGTGAGAGTGAGTGTGAGTGTGAGTGTGAGTGTGAGAGTGAGCGTGAGTCTATGGGTGAGTGAGTGAGGGAGCAACGTGTAAGGTCAGGAGTCTCAAAAGTTGATGACAGTGATCGCGACCGAGGGGGTTAATTACCAAGTTCATCTTTAGACGACCAATTATCAACTTCGAAAATGACGAGCCTTGGAAAGGGTTATACAGTTTTTAGTATCAGAAGTAAGCTTTAAAGCCATAGTCATGAGTGGAAGCCTTATAAAAGCGAATAAACTATGCTAACCTACTCTCATCCTTTGGTCTTTCCCCCTTTGCTGGCAAACGCAGTAAAAAAAATAAAAAATGAAAAAATGAGAATATAACCCCACAGATGAGAAAGTTAATTCGAACCAAAGAAAGTGGCTTGTGCATGCCTTGATTCCTTGCCTATGATCCCCCTACTCCACCTTTCATTGTGAATACCCCGCCCAGCTCTTTCGCATTCACAATCTTGATTGTATTCGAAGGACATGCGCGTTGCAGACGAAAGGGGAAGGGAGCGAGAGACGAAACGAGTTGAGTTTGACTCCAGACGTGTGGATATCGAGAGAAGGATTCCAACCAGTTGGATTCGATCGGGGCCAATTAACGATCGGGGATGGGGGTCGCTAAAGCACATCTGGAATTCCGATCCGATCCCTGCCTTCCGATTTCGAAGTGGTCTGCCGCTCACCCGTTCTTGGATCCCCATATTAAATGTTGAAGCGAAGGTTGAAAGACCAGAAGCGAAAGCATAATTTAAAGTCTTGTTTGGGCTTGAGGAGGTGAAAGGCAGTTATTAGTCAGAGTGTGCAGTGAAGAAGCCCTGCTTCTTTATTTTTAATATCACTGGAGCAACTAGCTGACAAGATTCGGCTGCTTTTGGCACGAGTGAATTACGGGCGTCCCTGTCAATCCCATCCAGTGCGACATATCTCGATTCCTCTCCCTCTCCCTCCCTCAACTAGTCTACGAAACGTCAAAGAAATCTTCTTTTTTTCACACCTCTTCAGCATCATATCATCAGTTACTTCAGCTCTCTATTTTGGGGGGGCGAAATCTGAATAATCCTCTGGATCCTCCAAGGGATTAATCGCTGCAAGCACAGATACATGCTTCACTAGCATCTTCACCCTCCAGTCATCAGTGTTTGGGTGTAAATCGTTGAGTTCTTCGTTAGAGGTCCAGTTAAAATCTTCCCCTCATGAACAACATACCCTTCTTCCTTAAGCTTTCGCTTTCCTTAAGCTTTCGCTGAAGTACACTCGGTACACATGTGTTCACATAAAGCGAGCAGAGTGGATGCAGTTTCGAACAAGCTGCCTCTAACTCGAATAGAGGTGATGGCCGTTCCAGCTCAAACCGGGCCAAAGGTGGAGCCTATGGAGCCTTGGTTACTGACTTCCAGGCCCAGGCTCAGTAATCCTAAAGCACCTGAGCCATACGCTCACAGTCGTGAGTGTCTGTGATTGTAGATGTTCAACCAGAACTCTGACTGAACCCATGGAGGCGGACCCAATGCCCATGATGAGGCTAGCTTCTCTCCCCTGTCTTGAGCCATGTTGTGTTTTGCTTTCTCCCCTGTGGACCGAAACCAACATCCTCGCTCCCCCCTCATCTAGCTAACCTTTTCTCCCATTGCTGTTCTCACCATCAGTCCAACTTGCACACACGTACACACTCCTTCATACCAGTTTCTCCTCCCTCTCTCCCTCTCCGCCTATCCACCCCTCTCTCTGTCGGTCTCTCTCTGCTCCCCACCTCTCTGTCCTCTTCCCCTTACCTCTCTCTCCCTCTGCTTCCCTCTCTTCCCCTCTCTTTCCCTCAAAATACTCTCGCACAAACATCAACGCTTAGATTCACATCCTTCCTCTTTCATTTCAAGTTCTCATACTAATCGAAACCCTACCTTCCTCATCACCTTGATCCGCTAATCTTTCCACTGAGGTCAAGATTCAACTTCACCAAGCGTTTGACCTTTCAGTCACGGACATTCATCATGACATCCAGCTCCATGGCGGGCTTGGGCTTGGGGATCGACTTTGGCGGGCCCGTCGAGCAGATCCATGCACAGCGTCTTGTCGAGCAAAACCAACGCCAGCAACGCCAGCATCAAGGTAGATCTCGTCCGAGGACAGCTCACGAGCCCCGTGATAGGTACACCGCACTCCCATCCAAGTCTAGTTTTAGTTCTCTTCGAAGACCAACAGCTGCTGACGCAAGATTGGAGGCGAGGCGGGTTCGCATAGCGAGCGGTGAGCCGGGCATCTTGGGACACGGTGCCGGACATACGTCCGAGGACGATGTCAATTCACCGGGGACAATCAGCAGCTGTACTAGCAGCAGCTACGCAAGCTCAGCTTCCGAGGACATCATCATGAGTTCTCAGAGGTCCAAGAGGTTATCAGATGCCGTCGCTGCTATGTCAGACTCTCAGTATGACAGTAGCTCTCCAGAGGCCCTCAGCAGTTCCAATGATGATTATTCTCCTCGCACCGAGACATCAGTCACCTCCATCTCATCAGGAGCTAGCAGTCAAAAACGCCGTAACAAGCTCAAGAAGCAAATGTCGCAGCCTAACCTCTCACGCACCGTAACCACCAAGCTGAAGAATCAGAATCAAGAATCGCCTCCTACTCGTCATGTCGCCATGAATAGAAGCATGAGCTCCATCTCCCTATCGTCTGCTTACAAGTCGGACGGCAGCTCGAGCCTCGGAAGATCCTCTGAGATACCAAGGGGTGGCAACCGCACAGCGAGAGGTGCTGGACGTGGCAGGGGTCGGGGAGGCTCTGGCCAAGGTGGCCAGTCAAGGCCTCAGACGTGGAACGGAGAAGCTGCGCCAGCACCACTTCAGTCTCAGAATGAGAAAGATCTGCCCAATCCCAGCCATTTGATCCCGGATGGCTTTGGAGGCTATACGAGTGTCGAGCAAGCCGAATACCAATCAAAGCCTCCCTCCGTACTGTCCCTTCCAACAAGCATGGTCTCATCAAGCACGAGAGAAGGTCAGAATTGTTTCGATGGTCCATCCTTGGTACAGCAATCTCAGCAGACACCAAGCGACAATGGTCGAGCCCTTTCCGATGCTGGCAGCACCAAATCGACCATTCTGAGGCAGCGTCAGCGAGCTCAGTCAATGTATGCGTCGCTTCCTTCGTTGAAGGAACAGAGTGAGACTGCTCTTTACGCTCCGCAATGGAAAGTCGGTAGTTTCTACGGCGCCAACGGGCAGGAAACAGGACGGATCAATGACGAAGGCAAAATCAGCCTGCCAGCGTCCGTCAAACTCTCGCAATCAGAAGCCCGTAACTCGGTTTCAATGTCAAGTGAAAGCTCTGCCCAGTCAAGGACGGGGCGCCCGAGGTCGCAAAGTGGTCCTAGAGCCCATCTGATGAGCAGCCCAAGCCAAGCCGCTGGCGTGCAAGAGGAGCAGCTGCCAGAAGAGACTATGCAGATGCAGAGGTCAAGATCTAGCACAAGCATCGTTCCCATGAGAAGCATGAGGGGATGGCGCGGCCTGGAAGGCGCAGAAAGGGGAGAGTCAATGATCAGCCTCGATAGCCTCAACAATGCCTTTGAAGCTGGTGAAGCAATCAGGCCGGACAGAATCAAGGTAGGAGACAGCGACAGCATCATTGCATTTCGGCGCCAAAGTCAAGTCAGTAGCCAAGGGGTAGCGCAGAGCAGAACCATGATCCGGGCCTCAACCGACATGGGAATCACTTCGTCAGTCAGCAGCTTTTCCTCAGGGGACTCTCAGATCGGTCGCCAGGAAAGGAACAGCTTGGGACGGAGCCTGTCAGAGGCTAACGTCAGTAATGCTAGCATGCTCGAACGCCAAGGGACTCTCCTTAGCACGACTGGCAACCCGGCTAGGAAATCACGGGAGCTGAACAGACTCCTTGGCAACTCTGGAAGGAAGCTCCCAGCTTCGGCTGCTGCTACTGAGTCCATCGCTGCCATGTCCACAGACTCTCTCGCATCGACTAAGAGCGGTTTGTCTCGTTCAAATGCGATCGGTAGTGCAGTGGCACCTCCAGCCATCTTGGAGCAAGGCAAGGCAGGCAAGGCGAGGGTCGAGGTGGATTTGGTCCTTGAGAGTGATCTGGTGGTTGAAGGGGGCATGCTCAAGGGTCGAATGCAAATCAAAGTGCGGAAAGGAAACGAGAAGGAAGGAGCGGTGATGCTTGCCCAGCCAAAGGTCAGAGTCGTCGGTTTCGAAGAGCTCATTGGTGACGACACAAGACACATCTTCTATCACCACGCCAGTGTCATTGACGGCGATCGAAGTCTAGGAGGGCCTTCTCAGCCATACTTCTTGCATGGCTCACCGACTCTCTCCTCTCCAGAAGGCAGAGGCCATTTCCCTCTTCCTTGCTTTGCATCTAGCCCCGACGTGGAGGGCTACTCGATCGGGCGGGAAGGCTGTCACTCCATCCCGTTCTCTCTCGAGCTTCCGATTGCTAAGGGTGCCAAGGGAAGCTATCGCGGAAAATCAGCCCTGGTTCGTTACATCGTGATCGGATCAGTCAAGCTCAAGAGTTCGGGGAACACCAACAGGTCGATCGCTCATTTCTACCGACATGTTGAGCTCTTCCCCTACCTCAACCCTGCAATTGTGCTGTCCAGTGCACCACGCCTTATTCAGGCATCTGCAAGCAAAGGGCTCTTCTTGGGTGGCTCTGGGAAAGTCAAACTTACTGCTTCCTTGCACCGGAGTACTTGGGTCGCTGGTCAAAGGGTTTATGTCAACCTCGCTGTGGTCAACGAAACAAGCAAAAAGGTAAGAGCCCTTCGTCGAAACAACTGTCCGAGTGTGGGGTGGTACTTTATGCTCATCCTCTCCTTCTTGACTTCTCTCACACAGATCAATAGCCTGACGCTCGGCTTGATCCGAACCGTCACCCTTTTCCGACCTCGTCCTGAGCTGAACATGGGACAAGACGCTTACGTCGATCCAGATGCATGCTCTACCAACACAACTCGCAAAAAGATCAGCGAGGAGTCCCTTGAGATGGGTCAAAAGGGCTCCAAAGGCTCCGTCACTGCACGCGGATGGTGGACTGGGATTGAACCAGGTGGCTCGGTCGACTTCTCCCATTACATGAACTTGCCCAGCGAGGCTCTTTCCATCTCCCGTGGGCGTCATGTTGAGGTCGCATACACGATCAAGGTCTCTGTCGGAAGTTCACTATCCTCGGATGTCTCTGTTGAGCTCCCTTTACGCATCATCAACTTCGTCTCTTTGGATCCACCCCCCATCAAGACCTTAGGAAGCAAAATTGACTCGAGCGATGCTGAGGGTGCTGCTTTGGCTCGAACCTGGAGCCAGGTTAGCGCTCGTGCCCTAACAGGGAACTCGTCAAGTTCTGAGAGGCCCATGATCGAACGCGTGCGCTCGATGGATGCCCTCCGGAGCCCAGCAAAGGTTGAAGTCTCTCTGAACGGTCAGAATCAGCCAAACACAGCGCAACTTGTCGTTCCACCACAGCCAGATGACGAGGCTTCTAGGAACAGGCGCCTGCAGCATCAAAAGTCGTTAGATTTTATCAATCATGCTATTCGCAGCGCCACCGCTCGACGGGGCCCAGCTCCCGGCATAAACCTATCAAGTGCAGGACCTAGTCCTTTAGGCTTGGGAATCGAGGTTCCAGATGATGCACCTGCCGACTTCCAAGAAAGTGACGGAGGGGCGACGCCAACGAGCTCGAGCAATCGCGCCGAACAAAGATCGCTGGCCCAATCCTCAGCCATTGGACCTATCCACCCATCATGCTTGCCTTATGAGCAGCCTCTCGTTGGGAACCCGATCGTCCAAGGACCTGGTCTCCCATTACTTCGAGTTGTCAATGCGGTAACGCTGGATGAGGTGGGGGATGATTTCGATGAAGAGGATCGCGCTGACCGCACCCTTGTTCTCAATGATGAGTCCGTTGACGAGGTTGACATGGTCATCGGATCTACTCAACTTGATCGAGGCAGCTCGCCCCATTTCCTGGACGTCGGTTATTCTGTGGCCGACGATCCAGACCTCTCAGCTTCATTCGATGAGATGGATGCTCAAGAGAGGTACCAAGATGGTGACGACCAAACGGACGATCTAACTCGCTACTATCAAGAATCTTTAGAGGAAGAGGAAGAAGAAAGGGTAGGGAGCGGGGTCGAAGATTCAGCAGGGGAAGAGCGAGTGGACAACAATAATGGAGGTTGGTCGATGAGGAAACAATCTGAGGACCTCGACAGCGAGGACGAGGCCAAAAAACTCAGCCCCACCAGACCTGAGGCTCGCGGAGAAGCATTCCAGGACACGAGGCCTCTTGTTATCAGGAAGGACGATATGGATACTGTGAGGGCTGTCGTCGAATCCCCAGGAAAGGACCAGGGGGTGACGCCCAATGTTCCCAGGAAAAACCTCCAACCTCCGATCCCCTCCATCAAGTCGACACCCCCTGTTCAGAAACCGAAGGAACAGTCTTTGATCCATCGTATCTCAACTAATTTTGAGACCAAAGCCAAGGTGGTGCACTCACCTTCCTCGAATGCGTCTCGACCATCTTCCCCCGTCAAAACAGCTGGCCTAATTTCGCCTAGAAAATCGGCTTTAAAGAGCAAGTCAAGCTTCACTTTTGCAACAGGTGACTCTCCTCTTAAACTGAACAAACAGGCCACCCAAAATTTTGGACAGGCTGAAATTCGAGCCAAGGTTGCGCCATCTCAGATGGCGCCTCCACTCCGCAAGGCCGCCTCTCAAGCGAGCCTTCATGACAGACTCGAGACCCTTTCTAAGAAAGATTCAGCCATCGCTGGCGCCCAGGAAGCTTTGAAAGGCTCAAAGAAAGGTACTCCGGACAGTCTCAAATCTGAGCGAAGCTCGAATCAGGGGCAGGGTAAGAAGACGAAGAAATCTCGGAAATCAAAGTCACCAAAGCTGAAATCCGAGAAAAAGGACGGAGGCTCAGCATCTCAGAGCAGCACTCCAGCTACCTCTCACTCTGATGGCTTCTCGTCTGCAGCCAGCTCCGTCGGAACTCCCGAAACAATTTCTCAAGAACTCCCAAGGATCGAAGGGGATGAAACCGCATTGAAGCCGCCAGGATCCATGAGCCCGTTGGCAGTTCCCTTTGTGCCAAAAGCATCAGCTGACGCGGGTACTGCGAAGAGGAAGATCATCAACAACCTCAATGGCCAGACTCAAACCTCTGGAAAAAGTATCGGAGCGTCGGTGAACGAGAAGGTGGTTCCATCACTCCGTCACTCTGTCAGCACTTCGGCACTCACGAACAACGACAGGCTCCAAAGGTCACACTCTACCCACAATCTTCGGGGCAGCGCTGTGGTGGTACCGTCCGTGAGGAACAAGATTGCTATGCTGGAGAACAGGAACCAGGCACTCAAGGACTTCACGGGAGCTGGCGCTGCGGCCGGAGCATCACCGGCAAGGAATGTCATTAGTAGCGAAGCTAGCACTCCCATGGGAACTCCTCTGAGGGGTATTCCAGCGGGCGAAGGGCGAGTCGCTCAACTGGCTGCATCCGCTGAGAAAGGCAAGAGCGAGACCAATGGCTCTTCCAGACTATCGAGGAAAGCCAGCATTCTCTCCGTGGCTTCGTCCGAGGATTCTTTCGCCCAGCCCGACTACCTCAAGAGGACCAACTCTGTCATGAGTTTCAAAGCTCCAATGTTGCGGAACATCAAAGGGTAGAGGAGAGCCTGAATGGCTAACGAAAGGTGGTCCTGCCATCCTTTGAGCAATCCAGAGCTCCCACTTTCAGCTTCTTCCTGACCTACTTTTTATCCTCTTTTCCACCAAGAATCTTCCACCAAGAAGTAGAGGCAGATTCTCCATTCTTTCCCATTCATAAACAGAGATGGCAAACTGAACCTTGATACCGAAGCGCACCATCTCTCATGAGCTCTTTCGTGTCGTCTCATATGCACATAGCATCCACCCTTAACCCTGCGTTTGTCACCCAAAGTCGCCCACGCTCCTTCAATTTCGGTTTTTTTTTATTATATATCTTTACTTTTATTCTCATCTTGCATCGCATAGCATCCAGAGCCTCGCCGCATTTTTCGCAGTCGATAGTTGCTTTTTGTTCTCCTTATCGAGCTTCCATCCCTTTCAAAGGATAAAGCCCAACAAGAACCTGTCCTTACGATCAAGGATTTTCTTCTAGTCATTCGTTATCACAATTCACTTTCCTTCCATCCAATACTCTCCTTTTCTCCAACCTTTCCTTTCTTGATTCGTCCCCACCTGGCTCACCCCAACAATCTCAACCAGGATGGATCGTCTGCAGAACATTTTTGAACACTTTGTTCAGCAGGATCACTTGGCCCTTTTAAACATTTTTTTCTCCTTACCCCTTCATTTCGATGGCCATCGAGCTGGCTTGGACAATAATTATCATTCTCCCCTCCCATTTGTCGCAGTCTGTGAATGTGTGAGCTTGCAACGTAACAAACCTTTCCCCCCTCCCCTTCAAGTTGGGTGGAACATCAAATGATCGAAACAAGGAGGAAGGCAGACTTACACTGAATCTTGGAAAAAGGTCATAGGGTAATAAACCACACGCGTGAATTCGAGTGAAAAGAAGGGAAGAGAAGAGGTCGACGGAAGCAAAAATATAGTGAAAATCATGAATCACTCATGCCCAAAAAAGAAAACCTTCCCACCCCCACCCCCCCCGGCACGTTCCCTCATCGTGGTAGCGAAGAGGGGAAGAGAAGAAAAGGGTAGACGACGGTACCAAAACACTTTCACAAGAAAAGCCCGCTATCAAAGAAAAAAAAAAGAGTCAGGGTTTGATTGTTTTCTTCCCTTGGGGATTCGGTTCTGGTCGAATGGATGTTTTCCCTAAATGATATAATTACATCTCTCCACCAACCAAAAAAAATAGAGTAAAAGATGACGTGGGAAGCGATCCGGTCATTTTGGAGAGAGAGGGGTCAAAGAGGTTTGGTGGGGGTTTCGTTCCTTTTGCGTCAGTGGTAAGAGGGGAGGGGGGGAACGGGAAGTGTGGAACATGAAATTTCCCTTTTTCGTGTGTAGTAAGATGAAGGAAGAGGGATCCTCGTGGAAGAGTTCTGAGGGTATTCCGTTTTGAATGACCAAGTTGGGGAAGGGGGGGGGGGGGGGGGAGAGAGAGGGCAATATGGTATCTAGATTGAGAAGGGACAAAATGAAACAGGGTGGAAAGGACACCCGTTCTCCTTTTACCACGGTGGGAGACCGGTGGTGACACCGTATTTTCCGCCGTCGAAGCCGGCGATGGTGGCGACGGCGTTCCACACACCGGCGATACCCTCACCGGCGACAAGACCGGCAGCGACGGCGAAAGCAAAGGTGTCGAAAGCCTCTGGCCTCTTCTTCTGCCAGACGAGGGAGAAGACGGCACCGAAGCACATGGCGATAGGGTAGTAGGTCTGAGGGACGACGAATCCGAGACCGACGGCGGCCCAGTTTGGTACCCAGACGTGGTACTTGGCTGGGATCCAGAGGTACTTGATGACGACGGTGAGCGCGGCGAGGATGGCGAAACCGATGGCGGTCATTCCACAGGAGAGGGAGATGGGGAGCTTGGGCGAGATGACGGCGACGGACACGGCCTTCCAGGCGGCGACCGATGGGGCGCCGAAGGGGCACTCGTCGGCGAGCTTCGAGTCGATGATGCATGGGTAGGCCTTGACGAAGAGGACGAAGAGACCAACCGAGAGGAAGATGGCGAAGAAGGAACCGAAGCACTGGGCCCAGAACTGGTTCTTTGGCTTGGCGCGGACCAAGTGGCCCGTCTTTAGGTCACCGACCATGTCAACCGAGTGAGAGGCAGCCGAGGAGGCAATCGAGCCAGCCAACAAGTTCTCGAGGAGACCGGCGTTGTACGACTTGTTCTGACCTCGGATGCAAGCACCAACGACGAGCTGAGAGGCCTTGGCGACGGTTCCGACCGGGTTGGTGTCGGTGGTACCAGATGTCTGAACACCGATGAAGGCGAAGACGAAGGCGAGGACAATGGCCAAAATGACGTTGCCGAGGTTCATGTGGTACTGGAGGCAGCATACAAGGCAAGTGAAGAGGATGGAGAAGAAAAGACCCGAAGTCCAGGCCCAAGTTGGCACCTGATCCTCCTTTGGGCATGGATCGGGGATCTCGCCCTCAAACTCCCTGACTGGGCGACGGCGGGCGACATCGTAGATCTCGAGCGCGGCGGACCTGATGCCGCGGTAGATGGTTGGCCCGTTCATGGCGAGCTCGGCAAAGGAGTATGAGAACATCATCAGAACCCCGACCCAGAGACCCCAGTATCGTGGCGAGGCCTTGTTGAGAGGAGTAGTGTTGGGGTCAAAATTCATCGAAAAGAAGTTGATGTAGTTGCTTGGTGCATCCTCGACAGCCTTTCCAGCGGCTTGACCGGTGTGTACGATGAGGGGACCGATGAACGCGTAGCAGAGGAAGCTACCGCCGAAGAAGGAGAAGGAGGCGTTCATTCCGGAGAGCATACCAGCACCGAAGAATGCGGGAGTGAGCTCGATCAACCAACCCCAAGATTCAACGATGAGGGCCGACTCCCAGCCCCAGCTGTAGAGCCAGTAGAAGATGTGCCAGTCCATCAAAATGCCTGGGACGTATTGGTTGATGACGACAAAGACGAAGGCGCCGGCGAACGAGTACATCAGGGCTCGAGCTTGCATCTTGGCTTTTCTCTCACCACCTGGAGTGTGGAGGGATCGGATGGTGTAGGCAGTAGCAGTCGGGGAAGGGAAGACAAGTCTTTGCTTGAGGATGTAAAATTTGCGAAGTGGGATGGCGAAGAAGAGGCCGTAGTAGGCCGAGACGGCGGTGAAGGTGATGAGTCTCCAGAAGTCATCGATGGGCTGGGCAGAGAGGAGATCGAGCTGGTAAGCGGCTGGGATGGCGGCGACGAACATCCCGGTCAGCGAACCGGCGGCGGTGGCGGACGTCTGGATAGTGCAGTTCTCCCTCGGACCGAACGAGTAACCGCCCCACTTTGGTGGGAGGATCCTGGTCATGGCCTTGATGATCGCGAAACCGAGGATGGCACCAAAGAGGGAGGCACCGAAAGTGAAACCGGTCTTGAGACCGAGATAGATGTTGGAGGCGGCTACGATGCATCCCAGACCCGTGCCGACGACAAGGGAACGGATCGTGAGTTGGTATTCCTCGTCCGGCCCCAGCGTCTCGATAGGGAAGGGTTCGCCGACGTTGAGATCGCGAGCGACGTACTTCTCCTTCTCGCCTCCCTCGGGATCTTGAGAGTAAAAGGGGAGGGGGTCAAGCGCGACCTCTCCTTTCTCGGAAATAGACTCCTTCTTCTCGTCGCCACTGGCGGAGATGGCATCGGTGTTCACGTTCTCTTGCTCATTCGCACGAGAAATCTCATGACTCATCACACCGGTACCATCCTTGTTTAGCGCACCGTACATCATGATGGGCGAAAGTTGGGGCCTTTGCAAAGGCGAAAAAAGCGGGAGAGGTTGGTGAAAGGGAGATGGGAAGGTAGAGAAATCCTCGGGACTCGTTGGGCTTGAGAGGGTTGTGCGCCTGCCGCAGAGAGGGAAGGTTCTGGGCACAGTCCAGTGATTGGAGGAAGGGGGAGGAGATAGAAGGGGAGAGGGAGGGGGATGGCTCGATGGGAGTGGATGAGGGGAACGGTGAGGTGAGCAGGGGAGGGTGGTATTTGTATCAAAGTTTGGCTCCTGTGGCCAGGCGATGACTCGGTGAGGAGGAGCTAGGGAGGTAGGTGACTTGATACGGTTATGGTTCAAAGCCGGACTGGCTGATAGGTGGATGGATGCAGGCGACCAGTGTAGGGACTTTGCATACATTCACCCACTCTGATTGATTGATACAGAGTCCGCCTCGTATCCTATCTCCCTGACCCCCTCCCCTCTCTACCCACCGCTACCCAGCAGTTCCGGGTGAGGGAAGGCGACGTGAGAGAGAGTCGGGAAGGAGGAGAGGCGGAGAGGGAGCCAGGCATGGACTCGAGTTCAGGTACCAGACAGGAGTGAGAGAAACTTGGGTCGCGTGCGAGAAATGAAATGGAATCGGAGAAGGAGAGGTTGCAAGGGTGAAAGATAAGTGGTAATCCTCATGTATCCCCACCAAAGTACGTTTAACGAGGAGAGAGGGGAGGTTGGAGAAGAGAAAAAAGAAAAAAAAAAAGAAAAAGAAAAAGAAAAGGCAATCTTGTAACGACACGCATGCAGAGACAGAGACGGGGGAAGACATCCACATGAAGGAGAAGGCGACGGATCTTGAGGGTGCGGAAGACGGATGCCCTTTCAGATAGGCGGGCCTGCCAAGACGCTCCTGCGCCTGATTGAGCGCAAGGTCAAGTTGGAGGCGAGTCTCCCGACCGACCTACATCCAGAGGGAAGTTCGGGTGGGAACTGAACCCCCTGGCCTGCCACATTCATGATTGTTATTGACTGTATGCTCACCCACCCGGACTCTTCTGTTCGCGTACCGTTTAAAAGCGAACCTAAGAGAAAAGTTGCGAATTCAAGTTCCACCAGGGGAAGGGCGCTGAGGTTGCTTATAGGTTGGGATGAGAGCAAGATAGAGAGAGAGAGTCCTTCTCGTAGTCAGCCAGTAATGATCGGATGGAATACGCCAACTAAGGAATGAGCTCTGGTCAGTCCGTTATTTGGATTCGAAACGTCTCTCGGCTTGATGTTCCAGGCCTGAAACGACTGGCCTCGATCGTTTCATAAGGAATTTTGAAAAAAGCAAAGGGAAAAGAATTCCAAAAAGAGGAGGAACGAGTGATAAAAAAACTTGCCTCTTGCTGGAATGCGGGGTAGATTGCCACGATTGTCCAAGCAGACGCATATGAGGCGTGGGGGAGAAGGCTGAAGAGAGAGGGGCGAGAGGATCGGATTAAAAAAAGAGTGCGCCGTTAAGAAACCGACGAGAAGGAGTTAGATATTTTGTCACAAAGGAAGAAGGGCTGTTGCAAAAGATAATAAGGTGTCTCTATTCCAACGATACTCAAGCAAGAGTCCGTGATGAGAAAGGGTTGTGGGTAAGATGAGAGTGTAAGTGCTAGGTTCTACTTATACCAATGGATGGTATTCTCCAAATTCGATATTTTGGTTTTTCTTTTCCCTCTTAATTCAAACGCCAAACCGGTAACTTTTAAAAAAGATTTGAACCCTGGTGAAAGCCAGCGGAAACTTCACTGGACCGGTAAAGTTGAATGATTTCTCACTGCCAAACAAAGGGGGCAAGGAGAAAGGCGAGTCGGAAGACGGTCAAGCGGATGGCAGCCTGCATCAAAATTCGCCATGTGTGATCTCGAAACCATGCGCCCAATCATGAATTCCTCTGGGAGGTCTCGGTCAGTGTGAGTGTGAGAGTGATGGAAACCATGCGCACCTGGTGATTCTTACTCGCGTGAGAGTGAGAGCGGCCTCGCCCCTCTCCCTTCCTTCTCCTGCAACTTCTTGGCAACGGGGCTGTTCAGCTTGCTCCCTACTTCCTTGCCAAATCCAACCCTTCTTCTATCTTCATTTTTTTTTACTCTTTCGTTATTCCTCCCTCTTAAACCACCCCGACGAGATAGAAATCTCGGGCTCATCCGAACGGCGACCTGGCCCCTCAAGCTGCCAGAGCCATCACACACCGATTCTCGTCTCTCGTGACTCTGACCCAAGTCGATTCTGTACTTCTCCTCCAAGTCAAGCTGGGACGTCTCCAGGCTTTGGGTTGCGTTACAGACTGGCTTCCTGATTTTCGGCGGCGGAGGTGGTGAGGGATGCGGTAATCGGGGGTTTAAGCGAGGCCCATCTTTTGATTCGTTCGGCTGTCACTCAACCGAACTGAGAAGCGAAAAAGGCTTTAAGAAAAAAGCCACTTAGACGTGCCTTGGAATATTTGAAAAAAAAAAAAGGATTCCCCTGGCTTTTCTTCTCTTCTCTCTCCCCCGCTTTCTCTCCCCTTTAGAAAAAACTTTTTTTTTATAACTCCGACTTGTTCTTGTTGAAATATCAACCTTCGGCGGATTTCCCGACCTGAAAGGAATCCCCTTCTCTCTTCACCCAAAAGAAGCAGGAAGGGGGAGAGAAAACCTCCGGACTGACGTCTTCCGAAGGTTGAGGAAGTAATCCCCTACTTGGAGATTAGAGGATCCAAAGGTGAAAAAGAATACAGTAAACCAAAGCCGGAAAAAAATATCGATGCTCATGTCAAGTGAGTAACCCTAAGCCTCTTGCCACCCTACCACCTAGACTCCGTCCACCTACGAGGATGCCTGGCCTTCACACGACATCACGAGAACACGTCTTTTCTTCTTATTTTATTTTATCTTTCCTGCCATACCCCGAGCGAGGTATTCCTCTTCCTGCATTCGATCCCCATTCGAATCGATCCCTCTTCCGATGTCGCATCCTGCCCCGCGTGATCCCTTGTCACCCTTGGGTGGGTTGTGATCTAGAGGGTCAAGCTTGGTTAGCCAAAGACACGCAAGCTCCATCTCCAAATGAAAGTAGTGAAAAACCACTGTTGATGTCCGGATCCTGTTCCTAACCAGCCATGGGGAAAGCATGAAAGCATGAGAGGGGCTCGACCAGTCGGACTCGACTCGAGTGATCAAAAATAGACCCAAGCATGGATTTCAATCAACCCAAGAACGGTTCAACCATGGGGAAGCCATGGTACCCTCCAGACCTATCTACTGTATGTCCAGAAGACTTTTTGACTTCACCCTGTTCTGTTCAGCCCCTTCCCTTGTTTGTCGTTTCAACTCGTCTGATGCGATCGTGGATGGTCAAGGATCCTTGCGAATCCTACCCTTATCTAGGGGAATCGATTCGTATTCGAAAGAACTCAAAAGTCGCATGGCGGACTCATCAAACCAATCTATGTTGGGAATCTTGCGTACTTGTTTCAGCTTTTATCAAGAATCGACGCAACGTGGCCAGACTTCCATACAACCCCTTCCCCGGCCTCTTCACCCGGCTCTCAGCGAGTAAAGTGGGGAGAGTGGGGGGTGGTGGAAGAAATGTCTCCTCAGAACCCTTCCCGTGCCAACCCGGGATCTGAAGGGAACCTCGATCTATCGGGAGAGGATGGATTCGCACCTCGTATCTCCACCAATGGATGACCCTCTCCTTCAGCGATATCGGCACACAGGCGACCGACCGCCGGGAAAAGTGAGGGAAGGAGAATCCTCCAACGGATGGGGAGAACGGAAAGTGCGTGTGTGTGTCTGTGAGAGAGAGAGAGAGAGAGGGAAGGGATCTTAGGAGAACCACCCCCCCCCCCCCAGGAAAAAAGATAAATGTATGCATGGCTGCTCAACGCTGACCAAAAGGTAAGGCTTGGCAAAAAGCGGATCCCGTTCATGCGTCAAGGAACTCCATGATTTCCATCGACTTCCTCTATCGCCCCCCCCCCCCCACTATAATGCGTGCAATCTGTTTAGTGGATGATAAGATAGTCCCCGCCCTCTTCCCCATTTGACCTGCTTCAGGGGTACAAAGCGGGATCAAGAGGCATGAGGGATCAACTCCACCCTGTGCATGCACATGCTGTTCATATCGTACCGCACAGTATGTACTGTATGTGCGAGTCCGCCTGAGGAGGCTCCGATGTAGTCCACCTGCATTGAACATGTGCTCAAGCTTGAGAATAGAAAGGGGAATCGGTGAAAAAGGAAGCAAAACTAGAAGAGAAAGAACTTCGCAAGATGGTAACCAGAAAGCAGTCACATGTAAGGACAAGAATGAGGGGATACGATCACCCTCCCTTGGGCGTAACGACGATGACCAAACGTCGGAAAGGGGTCGTACGGAAGAACAAGAAAAAGGTAGGAAGGGAAAGATGGTCCGAGTTGGCCGGCGACTACGCCGCTTGGTCCATAGCGAGAGGGTATCGTGATCCACGATCAACCTCTACTCCCAACATCGACTTACTTTGGTCATGATACCAATCTTGCCGGAGGGAGAGGTTTCCTCTCACCGACGCACCAATGATCCTCCCCTCAAGCATCAGAAGCGCATGAACGTGAATGCCAAAAGCTCTTCCCCCCTCCGGTGTTCCTTTTGCTTTTTTTTTTCTTGGCTGGAACCTATGCATGGTTTGTGGGTTACCAACCTTGCATGCTTCTATCTCCCTTGCTCCCTTTCCCCCTCCTAAACAGCGGATGGTGAGCTCCTCGTCCAAAAGCTACCAGATCTCCATCGAGAGGATGATAAGAATCCAAAGGGTCGTGTGATGGGCCTGTGACTGGTGAAAGCGAAATCCAACCAATGGATCGCCTTCTTCAGTCCTTCGCCTTCTTCAGTCCTTCCCCCTTCCACGCTACCCAGATTCAGTGAATCACCTCCTTTCTATCCTTCCCCCTCGCCTTGGGTCATTTCACAAGGTGTGTGTGTAAGAAAAAAATAATAAAAAATAACAGTACAGATGATGTGTGGATTTCTTGCAGTACCGGAAACAGTCAGCCTTCGGACGTCAACCCCAACCCCCCCCCACCTTCTGCTACTCTCCTTTCCCTCTCCGTAATCAGACGTCGCCAACTCTTCCGATCGGAGTGGACAGGAAAGGGGGATCTGTCGCTTATGACCGCGTTTTCCCACGATGGGAAGGGTTTCCAGTTCGATCTCAAAAGATCGATCGTTGGAAGAGAGCGCACTTCGGGCCTCTGCCTAAGCATGCGGAGGGGGGAGGGAGCATCCTTCTTTACCGGACCGTATGAACCCGTCCGAAGGGAAAGGAAGATCGTCGTCTTTCACCCAAAGGGCACGTGAGGTGGTACAGGTTCTCCTCTTCTTTTTTTTCTTTCCTTTTCGTTCCGAATGATGGAAGAGGTTCGACAACTTTCCTCCCAACCATATTTCTGAGCGGAAGAGGAAGATTCGGAGCAGGAGTGATTTTGGGAATTCCCCTTCCCCCCCCCCCCCCCCGACCACCGTCCACCTGAAGGTTCTTTGGTTTTCTTCCTCCATCCTCCCTCCCTTTCCCTTCCTTTTCAGCAAAACTCCAAAGAGGTCGAAGCAGGAGGGGGAAAGGGAAACCGGTCGACGAGGTTCGAAAGGCAGGGCCGAAAATTCGATGGTGAAAGCCCGCACGATACGCCGGCCCAAAACTTCCCCCACCCATGAGGGAGGAGGAGGAGGGTCGTTCGAAAAGTGGTAGCTTTCCCCTCCTTTCCCTTCCTCGTGAACAGGTCTTTCGCAGCGCCAGGAAGAAGGTGGACCGGACGGATCACTTTGGGGGGGTGGTGGGGGTGGCGCAAGATTCCTCCTCTAGAAAGGGGAAGGAGCTCATCAAAGTCGTTTCATCGAAAAGGTTGGAGGGGAAGGAGTCGAAAGCGTTGATCGAAATCCCCCTAACCCCCCCACCAAACACGTCGCCAAGCGTTGGAGGCGGGAAAAAAAAGAAACCATAAATACCTTTCAAATGGGCCTTTTGTCCAAGTTCCCCGAAGCTCGGATGCTCTCATCATCTACAGGATTGAGGGCCTTTTCTTGGACGTAAAGGGGGGGGAAGAGGCGAGCCCAGCCTCCCCATTTCCACCTTCTGCTCACTCACTCTCCCTCTCCATCATGCGCACACGAATGCTCCTTCTTTCCATCTGAATATGACACAGCAGGTGGAATGGAGAGACACCACCACGTCAGGCAGGTGAGCAAACGGGAGAGCCTTCCCTTGATTGGATTTTTTTTTTTTTGAATCGATTAAATGATGAATCCGTGAAGCTTTACATTACAAGGAGACAGCGGTCCCGGGACGGATGCGGATGCGGAAGCGTATGGATCGATCAGACAAGGTGTCGTGGTAACACTCGTCACGCTCGCTAGTACTTGCTTCCCTCCCTTGATTCCTCTTTCCGCCCCTTGGTAAAAGTCTGTTCTGGTAAGCTATTGTCCGTTCCGATTCCGATAAATCCATGCTAGGTTCGTTTATTGCTAAAAAAAAGATCAAGATAAAAACGGAAATAAAAAAAAAGGGGGGGGAAAGGAGGGAAGGGGAGTGAAGGAAGCGAGGAAAGGGTTGGGATCATAACTGTCCGGCAGTCGGTGAAAACTCGCCTCAGAGCAAGAAAGCAGCTCCAGCAAGCGAAGCTGAAGCCGCCAGGATGAGACCGGAGGCGGAGAGGGAAGATGAGGCAGCGCCGGAAGATCCCGCGCTGGAGCTAGAGCCAGGGCTGGAGCTGGAACCGGAGCTGGAGCCGGAGGAACTGCCGCTACCATTGCCACCGGATGTGGACGAAGATTTGGGTGCGGAGGAGGTCGAAGAAGTGCTCGAGGTCTGCGTCCTCTGGTCAAGGTTCCAAGAGAAGAGGTAGTACTGCGAGACTGGGTCACTGAAGATGAGGTAGTCCTCGTGGGCGACGCCTGACACGTAATTGAATTTCTGGGAGGACGGCTTGCCACCTGGCAGGGACTTGAGCTCGGCTTCAAAGTTCTGTCCACGACTCAAGTGTGAGTTTCCCTGATACTGGGCCTCGCAGTGGGAGTCGCCTAGCTCATTGTCGGAGAGGCCGAGGCCGTAGACTACGTTGCGCTCGTAGTACCGCTTCTGGACGGCTGCCAGGTCGGCCGCCACTTCGGCGCTGTCGTAGGCGGGGGTGCTTTGCAAACCGTAAGGCCAATCATTGACGGCTGCCGAGCACGAGGTGTCGGAGGGGCTCTGCACGGGCCTGTTGGAAGTTGGCCAGACGTATGCGCCGGGGTTGCCTACAAAGAAGCTGAGATTGACATCATCGGCGGTGGCCTTCCTCATCATGGCGTATCGTTGGGTGAGGCTTCCACCGAGCGAGTGGCCAGCAATCACGATCTGGTTCAAAGCTGGATAGGCCGTCTTGTTGAAGTACTTGGCCGTCATTAGGTCCAAGACCTGGAAAGAGCTGACCTTTGTTTGATCAGGACCTGCAGAGTTGACACCAGTGCTCCAAGACTGGCCCGAGAAGAGGAGGTCGTTGGCCTGCGCAGCACCAGCGGTCCTGTCGTTCGTGTTGACGTAGGCTGGTGCAGCGATCATGATCTCATCGAGGTTGATGTTGGCCGTCGTATTGGTTGACCAGCAGAGGAGCGAGTTCCTGACCAGGTTCGCGTACTTCCAAAAGTCCCTGGGAAGGCCGGGCTGGGTGATGATGACCCTCTTGATCTTGGTAGGGTCCTTGCCAGTCTCCTGGATGTAGGGCTGAACAACTTGGCCGTCGACGTAAAGGTCCCTCAGAGTGTCGAAGCCCAGGACCTGCGGCATCTCTGTCCAGCCAGTCGAGTAGCTTCCACCCACAGCAGCGCCCCCAATGAAGATGGTTTCGCACCCTGCCCTCTGGCTGTTGTCGTTATGGCCTCCATTGTCGCTGATCTCGACAACCTGGCCAGCAGCATCGCCAGACCTTGCGCCAGGTGGAGTGTCGCCGTTCTTGTATTCGGATTGAAGGATAGAGGTGGCCTGGCGGGAATGGAGGGTGGCGGCGGAGGCCGAGTGCTTGGAGGATCTCCTCTCGAGCGAGTGTTGCTTTCCGTGGACTGCGACGATGGATAGGGCCAACACCAGGTAGGCGAGGAGGGAAGAGGTGGAAACCATCATACTAGGCCGAGGTCTATTGAGCTTGCGAGGGTTTCGGGTCGGGTGAAGTGTCGGGTCCAAAGACTGTACGTTTCAAAGTCGAGGGAGGAAAAAACCAAAGGGGGGGAAGGGAACAAAAAAATAAAAAGAACGTGGACGTATGCCTACCCAGTGGGCCGAGATCTTGATGTTGACGTGGAAACAAAGAAAAGATGGAAGGCAAGCGGGTGGGGGTGAGAAGGGTTGATGGTGAAGGGGAAGAAGGAAGGGAAGAAGGGGAGGGAGGATTGGGAAGAGGTGTTCAAGCAGTGTGAGTGTTGTTGGTCCTTTGCGCCGAAAGGGTGAGGAGAAGACTGAGCATGAGGAGCCTTCAAGACGTCGGCAGGGGTCATGGCGAGCAAGGAAGGAGAGGGGAGGCGAATGACGAAACGAGGAACGAGCAGACTCAGGACAGTACAATACAGATTTGTTTAAAGATGTAATAAAGCGCTCGAATCCCAGCCTCGTGTTCGACGCAATGTGAATTCATCCTCCCCGAAATCCAGCATGTCCTTTGCCTGTGTCGACTCGCATTTGGCTGCACACCTACACTCAACTTGGGTGAAAACGAAATAAGAGGAGGGTGAGGGGGTCGGTGGACTGGTCCATAGAGGTCCACACAGTCCCTACATACCGTGCTCTCTCTTGGTTTTGAGAATCATGCAGCCAACCCTTAGCCAGGAATGAGGACATGTGATCTTTCCTTCTCCATCTTCGCTCCACCTTCAAAGTTAACCGCCAACTCTTCCTTCCCTGTGTCGGCGAATGCAGTGAGAAGAGACCTCTGATGATGAGAGCGAGGTGCGCAACGTTTCATTCCACCATATCATCTTGGAGAGCTGGGGTTCAAACATCCTGTCTCCCTCCTTTGATCGGGGGAGTTGATGAGCTCGGAGCCTGCACGTACCTTTCCCCCTCCACGAACTTGGAGAGCTCAAGGTGGATTCCAGGTTTGATCCTATTGACTCCTGCGGTTCGAATCCGATCATCTTGACTCATTTTTGGTTCTCCGCCCACTCCGTCAGTGGTCGGGCTCCTATAGCAGTGTGAAAGCGACAGCGTGAGGAGGACACCATGAACGTATGCTAAACTAGCCCGGCAGTCTGATCCCGCTGGCTAGCGTCCTTGAAGTTCGGAAGGGAGGGCTAAGATTCGGTCTACTTTGAGTGTCATCGTCTTCTTCGTCGTTGTTGTTTTTTTGGTGGTTTTCGTTGAGTGATCCGAGCTAGCATGAGAGGAAGTAGCATACACACGCAGCTCGCATTCCTGGCCGAGCGGCAGACTGAGGGCTAAGACCAGTCGGCATCGGGCTCGCGTCCCCATCTCCCCCCCTCGTGCTCACACAAGCCTGCACAAACCCCTTCCCAATCATCTGCATCACCCGATCACTTTGCAATTCTGAGCCAACCCACCCACCAACACTCTTCCGACCCATGACCTCAGCCACAGCCCACACACCATCCTCATCCAAAGTCAGACCCACCCTCCACCGTTTGCTCTTGACTCGAGCCGGTCCTGGAAGGAAGAGAGTTCCGAGGACATCAAGCGATACTATCTTTTGTGCTCGGCAACGAAAGTTGAAAAAGGAAAGCAGGAGGAGGAAGGCCTAGGAAAGGTAGGGAAGAAAAGAAGGGGAAAAAAAAACAAACCAACATGTCGGTCTCCATGCTCTTCATCCACTCTCCCTCCACCCACATCTCATCCGAGAGGAGGCTGCCCACGACCGTCCCGCTTACCAGTGTCAAGGCCAGGTTGGAAACCATCACGGGAATCCCTTTGGAATCCCAGTCGGTTCAACTCTGGTCGACCCGGACGGACGACCCGGATTGCAACGCCAAGTTGCTATGCCAGCTTGACAACCAGGACGAGGTCACTCTGGAACAGGTCGGAGTCGAGGATGGCATGTGCCTTAAAGTGCTCGACAAGCGACCCAAGGGCTCAGTCGTCGACATGTTCTCCGATGAGGCGGCCGAGAAGATCGACATGTACCAGATGGACGACGAGACGTACGCGAATAGGGCTGGTGAGTGGTTTCCAACTCATCTCGCTAGCAGGTTCCCAAGAGGAGTATAAAAGAAGACTAGGTGATGGAAAAGAAGAGCATGGGACTGGGAGAAGATTGACTCTGATTCACTCCGTTCCCGCCTGTCTTCCGACATCATCGGCGAGCCTTCCCCCCTTCCCCTCCTCAATTCGACAAGACACGGTCTTGGCGTACAAGAAGAGGCACGGGATCGGGAGATTCGATCCAAAGAAGGACGCTGCCTCTTCCGTCTCCTCCGAACCGCCTCTGCCGGAGGATATCAAAGTGGGAGCCCGATGCGAAGTGGACATGGTGGGTGGCGATGGTATGAAGAGGAGAGGAACGGTACGATATGTAGGATCAACCATGTTCGCCAAGGGAGACTGGGTAGGGGTCGAATACGATGAGCCGTACGGGAAGAACGATGGATCGTGAGTTTTTGCATCGAGCCCTTTTATGACAAGGCTGAATTCAAAGTGGGAGGATTTTGGGTACTGAGCCTCCTTTTTTCCCCAATGCTCTCCCCTCCTTCCCTCTCCGCTTTCCCGAACAATTCCATCCGGCCTGTGCTTCTGCAACGCCAAAAAACAATCAAACTAAAAAAAAAAACCAACCCCTAATTAAAACAAACATCATCTCCAGCGTCAATGGGACCCGTTACTTTGAGTGTAGGCCCTCCTACGGATCCTTTGTCAAGCCGGACAAGGTGACCGTTGGAGACTTTCCCGTTGAGGAGATCGATTTCGACTTGGACGAGGACGAAGAGATGTAGGTTACTTTTGGCGAATTTCATCGGGCGAAAGAAAAGGATCCTCTGTCACGAATCAAGTGAAATTGCGTACTTTTGCGCATGTGCCTTGCCAGTGCATATGGGTAGGAAGGAATGGGTCAAGGCGTTGAAGACTTGGCCCAGCCGAAAGCCAGAGAAGCCTTTTCGGGGTAGCTTTGAAGGGCATTTTCGAATGAGAATGTGACTCTGTGCCATGTTACACTACGGTTCCCGTCCCTTCACTATGATGGGGAGGGTGGGGGGGCTGCGAGGGATATTAGATTAGAGGGATATCAGATTCAACCACTGCCACAGGTATGATCGTGTGGGGGAGAGTAGGGAAGGGGAGAGGGGCCCCTTCTTCTTGGCTGAATCAAACCTTGAATGGAAAAGGTGGCATACTGTGATGGACGTTGACGAAGTCCATGAATCTGCTGTCGTGAGGATTTCCACATCTGTAGTATGCATCCCCCAGGACCCCCCTCCACCAACTCAACCCACCCTAGTTCCCTTTCTTCCCTGCATTGAACTCTTAATCTTGCACGATTACCTTGGAAGCATGACACCCTATTGAACCATTGAGATGAATTTCCTATCGAACCTCAAGGCAACGATTCGTCGTTTCCAAATAGTTTTCTGGTTGCAAAAATTTAAAGAGAATGGTGTCATAGGTATGACTGAGAGCCACCCACCACCCATCCGTGTCCCGCTGAATTAAGGCCACTTGGACTCCCGAATCGGTCTGATAGACTCCCCTGGTTGATGTGGGTGAAGGGATGAGTTCCGATGGGGAACAACTTGCGAGAGAATTTCTAGATCCAAGGTTGGTGGAAGTGGGAGAGAGAGAGGTGGGGTGACTTTTTCTCGGAATTCGGGGGAAAGCCGAGTGCGGATAAATGCGTTTGTCGAGGTTGTCGATGGGCTCGAATTGGATTCCACCCCACCCGGCGCAGGTGCTGGCCGGGGACCGGCTCGCATTCCATCATCACCAACCCACCTCGTCCCAAACTCTGCTGCATCACGCACAATCACACACACCCCTCTCACATCTTCGTCCCAGTATAAAGTCAAAGGTGCAGAAGATATCGGTCTTCCGATACAACACCACGAAAGAAACAGAACAAGTGAAGTAAAAGACAAAAAATCGCGCAACGGAGGGCAACGAAACCACCAAGCATCCACGCGAACATCATCTCCTAAGCCTAGCAAGATCCTTAACGAGAGAGCCAGAGATCGGAAATCAAAAAGAGATCTAATAACGTGGGGAAATTGTAAAAGGATAAGGCAAGCATGTCTTCGATTCCAGAAAACCAGAGTCGGATCGTTCTCCGAAAGAGACCCACGACCGGCATCGTGGCAGGGTACGAGTCGGAGGATGCGACCTTCGCAAAGGAGGTGGCAAAGGTGCCCAGGTCGGAATCGGAACTGAAGGAGGGGGACGTGCTTGTCAAGGTCGAATACGTCTCCCTCGATCCCGCCATGAGGGGTTGGTTGAGGGACGCCAGGTCCTACCTCCCACCCGTTCAGATCGGCGAGGTGATGAGGGCCGGTGGGGTCGGCACAGTGGTCCTCTCCAGGTTCGAGGGTCTCTCCAAGGGGGACAAGGTCAGCGGAATCACGGGTTGGCAAGAGTACGCGACCCTGCCTGGGAAGGCTTGCGAGAAGAGGAAGATCCCCCCGGGCTGCTCTCTCTTGGATTACCTGGGACCCCTGGGCTCCTCGGGCCAGACGGCCTATTGGGGGATCTTTGACGTCGGAAGGATCAAGAGCGGTGACGTGGTCGTCGTGACTGGCGCAGCCGGCTCGGTAGGGTCCATGGTGGTCCAACTGGCCAAGATGAAAGGCTGCAAGGTGATCGCCATCGCTGGCTCCGAGGAAAAGTGCAAGTGGCTGAAGGAATCCTTGAAGGCCGACGAGGCGCTGGATTACAAGGCGCCTGACTTCTTCTCCACCTACCGCGAGATCGCCACCAAGAAGTACGGCTACATAGATGTCATCTTCGAGAACGTCGGCGGCGAGGTCCTGGACAGGTCCCTCCTCATGCTCAAGCCGGGGGCTAGGATCGCGTTTTGCGGCGCCATCTCGGATTATAACAATCCCAAGCCAAAAGGTCTTACCAACTACCAGGCCATGATAGCCATGAGGGTCAAGCTGCAAGGTTTCATCGTCTTCGATTACCAGAAGAGGTACCCGGAAGCCGAGAAGGAGATCGCCGAGTGGCTGAGGGACGGAAGGTTGGAGAGGAAGTTCCACATCGCGCAAGGGGGCCTTGAGGGTTGCCCTCAAGCTTTGAACGACCTGTTCGAAGGCAAGAACATTGGCAAGATGGTAGCCAAGGTGAACTGAGCTGGCCGAGAAGTTCAGGAAAATATTCCTTCATCGACGAAGAAGATGATCAGTGCCGGTGACTGGGGGAAGGATAGGGGAAGTCTTTCTTCTCTGGCGCGGGGAAGCCTCAATCTTCTGAATACGCTTTGACTTTGGCATCCATTCTGATATCATCATGGTCACCTCACTGGCGGGCTTTTCTACCGTGTCGCTCTTTCCTCCACAAGCTTTGGTGAAGAGGAAGTTGTGTTGAGAGATTGGAAGGCATGCTTGAGGAGAAGAGAAAGGTGGGCGACAACAAGGCCTGGCCATGATTTTCTTTCTGACCTTCTTTCAACCAACACCAAAACAAACCAAGAACTTGAATACACGCAGATGTGAATGTTGGCCGAGTTCGTACGTGCGAAGCAAAAAAACAAGAACAAAAACAAAAACAAAAATCGTAATCGTACCCTTCCTCGTCTATTTATGTGCATCCTGCGTTGGAGGAGATCCTGTTTTTCCCTCTTGTCGCCGTGTGCGTGTAAGGCGCCAGTATCGGTTTAGAGGAGGTCCTGATATTTATCATTCACAAGTTCTCGTCGATTCCACTTTCCCCTGCTTCTTCGCCGCACACCACCCGTGCAGATTCGTGATTGCTTGGATGAGGGCGGGAGTCTGCACACACAGAGGTATCTGAACTGAGGGTGTCGGTCTTCTTGTTTTCGACGCACCCATGGCTCATCTTGCTGTACGAAAGGACTGGTCAACGTCGTGTCCGTCTCTGATCACTCGAGACAGTGTCTACCAAGGTCCGCATCAAGATTGTTCCCCACCCTACGCAGGATTCGCATCCTCACCGAGAATCACACAAATACATGCAGTCAAATTCACACACACACACACAAACGCAAAAGATCAAAAAGGGGTTGTGAAAGCCTTACGTTTGCTTTCTCTAGGATATCTCTTTCCTTTCCAAGGCGCCTTACCCAAGGGAAGTCGGTGTTTTCACCCTGGATCGGGGGAAGACCGATCGGTCGAAGCAGTCAGCAACGGCTATGCTGAACGGGAGGGAGCGACTCACAGGGTGCGATTAAGGCCACGGCAAAGGCATGTGTGAGGGGAAATAGGATTCCCGTCAGAGTCCTGACTGGCCGCGAAGAAAACCCTGTCACAAAGCAATCAGACTGACTACTTTACAAGCCCATTTCTCGCCTCCTCACAATCTCCTCATCTCAATTACCATGCATGATTCTTCTTCTTTTTCTTCTCTTTTCTTATCCCTTTCTTTCTCTTGTTTTCCTCCCTTTCCAGTCCTGCGCTCGTACTTAACTGGGTCGGTTTCTTCTGGAAAAAAAAAAAGTAAAGAAAAGAAAAGGAACTTTGACCGGCGACTCTGTTTGGTCACCGATAAGATGAGCCGGGCCAAAATGAAATTCTGAAACAAAGTGGACACCTTTCGGCATTAAGGAAAGGAATGAGAGCGAAGCCTTGGTTATCAGAAAAAGAGAAGGGTGAGAAGGGAGAGAGAAGGGAGTGGGTGAGAAAGATCCATTTCTTCCTTGGTTTCTTGGCGGCCGATTTCGAATTCGAGGGGAAGAAGGTTGTTTCGAGAAATTTTCACCAGTCTATAGGGGAGAGGAGAACAGCCAAACCGGAAAAAGTAACAAAAAATGTAGGATGACTCCATCTTCGCGGTGATCTTTGTGGGTGTAAGCAGGCAAAAAAAAACAAAAAAACAAAGTGAATGAAAATAAAAAAGAGAGGAAGGAAAAGAAAGGGGGGAAAACCTCTAGCAATGTCATCTTTCTCTGTTTTTTCCCTCCTTCAAGCATTTGAACTCGAGTAAAGGCGGCTAAGAGTAGTTCGCAGGGAGGTTCGCTCTGGGATCACATGAAGAGCAGGAAGTGTGGGACAATGTAACGAGGATCGGACTTTTCGACGCTGACTCAATAAAAGAGTGCCTTTTCGAAAGACAGTAGCCATTCAAAAAGAAGGGTTAGATGCTGCTCTTGTGACGGTCGGGGGAGCGTCGAAAAAAAAAGAGGAACCTCCTCACTAGAATGAACATCGTGAACTCTAGGTGAATGAATTCACACCGCTCCGATCCCTCCTGTCCCCTCATTCAAGCTCTTGGTGTGTGGAGAGGGAGAGAGAAGGTGGGCAAACAACGCTTAATGAAAGTAGCATAATATATCGATCGCTCCGAGCTTTGGCCTTGGGGATAGAAGAATCGAGCGATGCAGATCCGTAGCCTAGCTTGGGGGTTTCGACCAGACCGTGACTCAAAAGTGAGAGCATCCCATGCAAAACTTCCGAATTGAGCAAGCGGCGAACATCCAGGCGTTGACACGATCTGACCATTAACATTCACGGGAATCCGTAGATGGCACCGTTTCCAGACTCTTCAAGAAGCCACACCCGCCGGAAATACGAGCGTACCGAATTGGGATCACATCAAGCCAACATCGATCGATGAGAATGGATAAATCGCGAGTATCGAGGAGCGATGCGAGTTTCTTCTCAAGAGGCGAGCAGAGCAGGGGATCCTCCCGATCAAATCTTTTCGATCGAGTGTATGCCTAACCGCGACATCGACTTTTCATCATTCCACAGCCCCCTCTTTCATTCATTCTCCTCCCCAAGTCGGGAACTGCAGCTCATCTCTCATGGCAAGCTTGCAGTGGGAAGTCGGAGAGTTGGCGAGGGTCGTCACTGGACGTCCATGATGGTTCCCCTCTCGCTTTGAACCACCAAACCAATCCGATCTCTCTCCTCCTCGCTTGAGGCCAATCGCCGTTCCATCCTGCAGTGAATCGTTCAACTTGGCGATGCGTTGCGTGATGAGGAGAGGAGTGGGAAACCTTTTTATCTATTTACTTATTTATGTTTCTTTACCCTGTCATCATGTTTCAGATCCCACTCCACAAGGGGCGAGCATCAAGGGTTGCCTTCCACCTTGTGAGCCCCTTCCCCCAGTAGAGCCGAGCCGAGGGCTCTCACATTCTGTCTTGCTTCTACCCCCGCCGACACATGCAGGTTCAACCTATTCTTTTCTCTTTGCTGCGGTGAGAGCGCTAATGAACACAACGCTAACCCTACGTTTCCAAGTGTGGAGCCCGAATCTCTCCTTGGCCATGACACTCAGGCTTATTATGAATCAAACCTACCAGGCCTTCCTTTTTTGGGTCTGTGAAACTTCTCACCCTTAGGATGGAAGAAAGGGATCTTCCCATGCTCAGCAAAGGTAAATGGGTGGAAGTGGATGGCGATCAAGGTTTCTTGCGATCTTGGGATCCATCTCGAAATGCCTGGGGCGGCAAATGATGATGGATTGGCTGTAGCAGGCAGCCTCCGGCGTTCAGCACCAAATTTTCCACTTCCACATATCCATGGGCGAGGGGGTGTTTCTCGGCCTTCTTCCCTGTCTGCCAATGTCAAAACTCCCTCGTCAGGCAGGAACCGGCTGAAGGTCACGACCAAGAACCTTCTCCAACCCGTCAATGACACAACCCCCCCCAATAGGCCATGCCACAGAGTAGGGAGGGGCGAATGAGGCAAAAGGGTCAAGTGAGGGTGGCAAGCGGCTCGATGAAACCTTGTCGTCAACCCGCCCCCGGCAAGCATTTCACTACACCCTTTCCTGAACCAAGCCTCTGGAGATGTAAGCGCCTTGATGAAGCCTGCTGCGGATGAAGCTAGGAGAGTTCATCTTTTCATCCCCGCCTTTTTCTTCCTTCCCCTCCCTCCTTGGCCTTTTTTCAAGCCACACACAACCTTTTTTTTTCTTTTTTTTTCTTTTTCTTTTTTGGTGCCGTCGAGGGTTCAAGGGTTCTAGTCCTGGTTGGCTTGTTTTATCCCAAGATCTTGATCCGGCTCGATCCTCATGTACAGCCTACGATTTTTCCGAGTAAGAAGAGGGCCGCTAGGACGGCTCCTGAATCCATGAATCCGGTTGGCCGGTGGCCCCACGGCAGTGTGAGTGCGTGCAGCATTCATTGCGAGTGCAGCCGAGGCGGCGAACACGCGCGCGCGTGAGCATGTTTCGCAAGCCTGCGCCCGCGTAAACAGAATCTCAGAGAGAAGTCACCTCATCGCCCAAGGATGCCCCGATGCCTCTCTTGCTGAAGGTGGGAAGGTTATCTTTGTTGCTCCTTCTTCTTTTCTGCTGCTTTTCTTTGTTTGTTCTTAGCACACCTTTGAAGTTTGGTTGCTGGAGCAAGCGACATCAAAATTATGTTGGGACGGACCTCTTACAATCACATGTTAATCCTTTTGTTTGTCGCATGGAAGGAAATGTGAAAGGAGAGCTGGCTAATCACAATCTCCGCCCATCGCTATTGTGCTTTAGATCTTGTATTCGGTTTACAAATTAGAGGCGGGACCTCATCATGTTGTCGCACCTCCTCTCCGCTTATTTAGGAGCTTAAATGCCAAACTAGATCAAAATCATGAATAGTCGAGTGCGGGAGCATGTGAATTCACAACTATAACCACCTCTTACATTGGCGAATTTGTGCACACCGACATACCAAATGTATTAATTATAAAAGAACAACAAATCTGAATGAGCTTCCCGGCAGGCTGTGCGAATTATAATTCAAATGTCAGAGCCGAATTCAATACCCATGGCTAGTTTCTTTGAAATCCCGCTTTGAAGAAAAATTTGGGGTGGGGATGACAGGATGATTGAACTCGAACACTTTAATCTGCGTAACTACACCCCAAAAATAAGAGCTTTGACTGTGCCTTCGAGGGAAAAAGAAGATTGAAGGTGAAAAGAAGGCGCGGAGATATGAAGCAATACCGCTTTAACTAACACTAGCCGACTGTTACTTTAACCCCAAGCAACCACGGGAAGGTGATATTCGGGTCAATCCCGCGAGTCTGGCACCTAAGAAAAACTGTGGATCCGATTCCCAGCAGATAGAGCGTATGCCGGGTTCAGAGGTCTCCTTTAACAAAAGAATCTAATCTTACTTTGGATCTCACCTTTGACCTGACCACAAGGCTTCCTCCATTTGCCTGCCTTCTTGGAAGCTCGGCTTGCCTCCACTGCCGGATTGAGTGCATCCAACACAAAGCAGAGGAACAAGAAGAAAGGACAAGGAAAGGTGCGCGTATCCAGCTAAACTTGTCATTCACTTTGAGTAACATGTTTGCACAGCCGCTCAACCGAGTTGTCACTTGTGAGGGTGAGTATTCAGATCCTCTTCCTCAAGTTCTCTCTCACCGATCCTTGCCTTCAGTTGTGATGAAACTCAAAAGGAATCAAGTCGACCCACACTTTGAAGGATTCACACGGTTGATCTCGAATCAGAATCACAAGTGAGTGTCAGTGTGGATGTTGGAGAGAGTGCCAATCAGCTTGACTTTCCTATTCTCTCCAATCGGCCTGAGCCTTGATCGAGGAGAGGAGACCAGTCACAGTCGCATCTTCGTCGTTTGTGAATATGTTGTTACTATAACTGTATGCGTATTTTTTCTTTCTTTCTCCTGGTAAAAGCGGGTCGCTAGGATGAGCTTCATCGCATCGTGTGCAACGCCAGCATGCCGAGAAATCATGAAACTCAATCATACGTGCTACGCAGTTTACTCTCTCGTGCAAGCGGGTTGGCAAGACCACATCTTGAAGAGTGTGGCCAGTCAAGGTTCAGAGCTGATCAAGATCGTGCTCGGGATGCGACATTGCGGATACGTCCATCATCTCTGACGCCCAGTTGGAGCGGTTCATGATTGTGAACACTTGACTGATAACCAGGATAAGATAGGGGTTTGGCTGCTTCCTAGCCCGTGGGAAGGTTAGCATTCAGCAGTCACTATCCTGAATTGGCGATGGCGAAGCGTGAAATCATCAACCTTTGAACTTATAGGGGTAGGAGGGCCAGAAAAGCGAGCTTCTGCTCCCATATGACCATTCTCCAATATCGGTCTTTCGTTCGTGGTCTATCTTCTCATTTCACAGTTCGTAATCGCCTTACCATGTTGTCGGCGGTGACCGATGGCGATAGAGATATAGATAGAGAGGCCCAAGTCGAAGTGAGGAAGTTGGGGGGGGGGGCACAAAGCGAATATTGGACCTCTTGAGATGTCGCACACTCTTATTATGGAGCGTGCACTCACATGTGAGAGTGAGGGGCAAGATAGAACCCAACGCAAAGGACGAACGATGCATGGGCTTTCGATGTTCCATGCCATGCGATGCTCCAAGGGGATTGCGG
Organism: Violaceomyces palustris; assembly: GCA_003144235.1. NCBI lineage: Eukaryota > Fungi > Basidiomycota > Ustilaginomycetes > Violaceomycetales > Violaceomycetaceae > Violaceomyces > Violaceomyces palustris. Next base: position 25,018 of record KZ819702.1, on the reverse strand, counting down.
AGGATGTGAAAAACACAACGATATCGCATCTTCGCGCCATCCTCTCCGGACTTGCTTTGACCACTGGGATTATTAACTTTATACTTATCAGGATTTTAGGCTTTGTCTTTATGAATTGACAATAATGTTTGGCAAGTCAGAGTGTTAGTGTTATTGTTGTGTGAGTCCGTGAGTGTGGGTAGGAGGATAGGGAGTAAGTGCAAGTATTGAAAAACTTTATTATACTTATCCTCTTTAGGTATCGCTCTGAATTAAGAAGGCCAAGTGAATATGAAAAGATGGGGCTTGAAGTCACACTAACAAAGGAGCTTTAATAGTCAAGGTAGGACTCAGACCGTGAGGAGAGACTTCCAAAGTCACACTCACGACTAGTCAAGTTTATTGAGAAATCCTTTCTTCTCGCCATACGAATCCCACCTCTCTATCACATCCGCTTGTGGTTAAGTCGAGCTCAGATGAGGCACCTTGGACTTTACCCTACCTTTCCCTCTTTCCTCCTTGACCATTCACCCTTTCACCATTCACCACTCACCCGCTCCATCCTCCTAACCATCTTCGCTCTTCTACCATCCGTCCCCTTTCTACCTCTCACACCCCTCTTGACATTCCCAATTCTATAGAAAACCTTCCCTTCATCATCTACATCTGCGCCCGACAACATCTGCTTTTTTAATCGCCACCAAAGAAAACCCCTTCCTCCCAAAAAAGAAAGACTTTTCAATAAAGAAGAAAACCTGATCATCTCAACCCCACCTCTGGACCAAAAGCAGCTCTCTTTTTGATTATCTTTCTGGTCAAAGGAATCAAAAAGAGGCACCAAATCAGCATCGCTTGTCATCCAAAACTTCCCTCACTCTTCGTCCTTTTCCCTGTTTGATTTCCCTCCACAAAGTCAAGAGGCATCACCAAGGCTGAGCCGAAGGTAGCCTCCTCACATTGACATTCATCTCATCTAGTGGCAAGACAATCATTCTCGTTCTCTCATTCCAGATCGACCTTGTTTGCCCGAAATACATCAACAGACACACACAAATTTCAACCTCATATCGCCCTTCTTTCCGCTCATCTTCAACCAGGGAACTTCATAAACCGAATTTCATCCATACACGTAAAGGGTGGAAAGAGAGAGACAAACAAGCCCAACAACCGGAAGCTACGGAGTTCCAACTTGACCAGTGGATTTATCTCATTCAACCCTGAACGGCATACATTGCTTGCCGGGTCCTGGGTCCAAAGTTTTAAGCAGGCATCTTGCGCAACAAGGAAGCCTGTGCCAAGGTCTAGGTGCCAAGTGGTGGTACCAGGATAGGAGTCTAAGCTGGTCAGGGTTACCGAGAGAATTCAATATCCGCACACGAACAAGCATGTGAGTATCCAAGCTTGCAAGGCTCGGCCCCTCCGTTCATTTCTGTTGGTGGGAGACAGTATCCCGAAAAAAAGGGAATTTGGCATCGACTTGAACAGGAGCGTAAGAGTCCAATATCTTGGCGAGTCTCATCCAGTCGATCCGACGGCTCAGATTGTTCTAGAGGTCACCTTACGCCGTACGTTTGACATGTTGCAACAAGCCAAAACGCACTGTGCCAAAAGCAGAGTCTCCTCTCGCGGAGAATGAAGTTGGTCACTATCTGCTCGGTGAAGGGCTCCCCAACCAATTGCCTCCCTCTAAAAACAGCATTCTCATTTGTTTGTGTTTGGCTTCGGCTTGCCGTGTGGTTCTTCCTTAGGCGCTCAATGGTTCTTAAAGGAGACGAGGATCGTCTGATCAGACGCAAGCCCTACTTTTTTGCTCCCCTACTGACAAAACAAACTTCCCCCTTTCCCTCCGCACCCACTCCGATCTACATCCACTTTGCACTACCGGTTCAGCTCTCGGGCGAGCTTGTTTGCTTCAGATAAGACCTCAACCGACGGCATACCTCTCTTGGTTCTCGACCTCGAGGCAGCCCGTCCTTACTCCCATCATTGACCGTTTGACAACAGGCAAGCCCTACACCAGAAATATAGGAATCGTGCGAGCCTCGGGAGGTCTCGCAAGGCCACTACCATCACGTCTTCCAATCCAGGATCCACTTTGGCGGCTGCCGCCGACGGTCGCCCCGACTCACGATCTGGTCAGGCTGGCAATCACCCGGGACAACCAGATCTGTTCGTGCACTCCTCTGGCTCCTCTTTCTCGAACCCTCCCAGTCTCGACCTTCCCAGTGCAAACGTGGAGACGCATCCGCGATCAGATCACTCTCGACCCCTGGCCTCGCTGCCGCAATACGCTCGGAAAGGCCTTTCAAGGCGCTCTACCAACCCTGAGCATTTGGGAAGCGCTCACTACAATAGCCTTTCCTTTACGAGCACTGACCCTTCTTATACACTGGATCAGTCGGGCCTCGGTCCCACCCTCTCCTCAGCGGATCGAGCCTTTGGTAACAATACTCAAAGAGTACCTCGGTCGCCCGTCGGACCAAACGCTTCCTACGTTCCCCTGGGTGGGGAAAGAGCGTCATCAAGTCAAACACAGACGGAAAGGCACCTCCAACGACCTTTCGAATCATTCAACGCCCCTTTGAAACGGCAACCCAGCTCCCACTCATCGCATCAGAGGTCTATCTCTGCAACGTTGAGCCTCCCTTCTCACCGTCTCACTCCCTTTGCAATTACCCCGATTACCTCGATCGCTGGGACCATGGAAGGCTCTGGCGGCTTCCCCAACATGGAATGGACATCTTCGCAACCTTCGCAGCCGATCGCGGTGCCCAGCATGTCCTCTACTGGGCCGCACCATCCCGAACTGGGGGTTCCCGTAGGCTTCGACAGTCAAATCACGCCAAAGCCTGAGACCCCGATCAACATGATGACGTCCCTGCCTCAGCGTGAAATGGTCGATATGTCCCCTGGCGCGACGTCTATCTCCAGAGGTGGAATCGGAGACAGTGTTTCCTCCGTCAAAGTGCCAATCTCGGCTCAAGCCCTGCAGACACTCCAGGATCCAGTCATGCCCCCCGCAAGCACCGTTGCAACAATCGGTCAGATTGGTCAGCTGCTGGATAATGTTGTCATCCTTGCTAACAATGCCAGAGATATGTTCAAACAAGGGGAGCACACCGTCAGTAGCAACTGCCTTGGTGACTTGCAACGATCGCTCGCTAGGATCGGAGAGCTCGGGACCCAAAGCCTCGCAAGCGTTCAGGCGGATCTCGCTGCGACGTCATTGAACAGCTCTCCGGAGCAGCCAAGGCAAGGACACCAGCACACAGGTTCAGTTTCCAGTTCTCACGAGACAAGCCCGGCCGCCCGTAAGGTAAGCTACCCGAACCATCAACTCCCGGCGTTTCGAACTCTTGATAGTGGCACGGTTGATATTGATGGCGAGGCGTGCTTCTCTCTTTTCATCTTTCCCATTCTCATAAATGCTCTCTCGACCACCCAGCGGCCGATGCTCAACGATGATTCGATCGACATGCCTTTCAAGGCGATGCGTTCCGAACTCAGCACACCTGTCCATCCTCCCTCTGCACCACCTTCTGCTCCCCCCATGATTTCGACTCATGCTTTGACCCCGACTAGCTTGGCTCCGGCACCGTCTCAGTCCGTACCGCCTCTACCAGGGCCGCCCCTTTCAGCACCTCCTTTGCCGCATTCGGTATCCGCTTCTCAGGTGCCCCAGCTTCACACGCTGAACACGGTCCAGCAGATGGGCTTTGCTCCTCGCTCGGCATCGCTGTCTCAATCTCATGTCCCTTCGCCAACGACACCCCAAACGCCATTCGAGTTCCCTACTCACGCTCAAAGTTTCACTAGTGGTCTGGCGTCCCAATCTATGCCTCCAAGTCCTCGTCTCCGTCAAGGCCACAGCAAGAACGAGTCTCTGCAAGATGCGATGTCTATCACCATTCCTCCGAGCATGAGGTCGGCTTCGATGGGGGAGGACCCAATGTCGGCTACTTCGGTGACAGGCCCTGCCAACGCTCTGCACATGGCTTTCAACAGCAACGGCCTCAGCTCTGGTCAGCAATCCACCGTGGAGTCGAGGGCCACGTCACCGGACGACTCAAGCAGCAACTCGGACGGTGAAGATCAAGGTGGCTTTATGTTGATAAGAGGCAAGACTCTGACGAGGCACAGAAGGCATCGGAGCAGCGGCCCCCTTTCTAGCGGAGCTTCCTTCGACCTGAGCCAGCTTGACGATACCCATGACGGTTCCGGATCTGGCGACAAGAACTCGGCCGTAGCGATCCTCTCTCCAGAGCTGCGCTCGTCCTTGGAGCAGATCTTCCATCGCTTCTTGACCTCGGTCTGCTCCAATCTCGAGGCGACCGACGACCGAGGAGAGCTCCTTCATCAAACCCTGATGCCCAAGAAAATGGCGCGTCTGGACGAATCACCCGATTTTCGACCATTCAAGTTCAGGATCCAAGCTTTCACGAACGCTTTCCAGTCGGAAATCTACAGGTGCGGGATCAGCGAGGCCGACTGCTCCATCAAAAAGATCAAGCAATTCCTTTGGACTCAGTCCTACATTTCCAGGTTCAACGAGGACGGTAAGAAGGCCAAATCCAAAGGAAACCACATCTGGATCGTTGAGGCCAAGAAGCTTCCAGAGGGAGGCTGGGAGTTCAGAGAGTTTTCGCGAAAAATTGCCGGAGCGCCAGAGAAAATCGCCTACATCGGTCTCAAATGGACATGGCCCCTTCGTGTCTGGGATCCACAAGCCTCATCGTCGAGTATCAAAGCCGTTTTCTCTGCCAACAAGCTCCCATCCTGGCTCACATGGGAGGAAGGTTCTAAGGTCCTTTCTGGAACTCCTGATTCCAAGTCGGAAAGCGGAGAAGTCAGCATCACGGCCCATTACGTACAGGGAGAGCAGCTCCACCGACTGGAACACTCTTTCTTCCTCCAGGTGGCGGCGCTTACCGGCGAGGACTACCCTAAGACATCGACAGGTGCTCAAATTAGCTTAGACGAAGGTGAAGCGCGGAGCGACCTGCCAGACTCGAGTGCTTTCATATCGTCGCTTCCTGAGATGCAAGAGCTTCGACCAGATCAGTTGCAGACCCAAACTTCACTTCCTCAGCGACAAGCCGGCGGCAACGCGAATCATCCCGGCGAGTCTATTAAATATGAAGTGGTCGATCCGGCAAGGGTCCCCGCCATTCTATCTGCCATTTCCTTTCCCTTTACGCCACCCGTGATGCAGGACACTCGTCAACAATACATGAGTCTAGATGCCGCTGTCATGGGTCCCCATTCCGCTTCACCTGGGCAATTGCCCACTAGCCAGATCCAGGCGCAAGCTCAACAGCAAGCGCAGATCCATGCTCAGCAGCAAGCCCAGGTACAGGCTCAGCAACAAGCACAGCAACAAGCCCAGGTACAGGCTCAGCAGCAAGCTCAGCAGCAAGCACAGATCCATGTCCAACAACAAGCCCAGGCGCAGGCGCAGGCTCAGGCTCAGGCTCAGGCCCAGCAGCAAGCACAAATACAGGCTCAGCAGCAAGCCCAAGCGCAAGCGCAGATCCATGCTCAGCACCAAGCCCAGCAACAAGCCCAACAGCAAGCACAGCAGCAAGCACAAATACAGGCTCAACATCAAGCTCATGCGCAGGCGCAGATACAGGCTCAGCACCAAGCTCAGCAGCAAGCCCAGGTACAGGCTCAACAGCAGGCACAGCAAGAAGCCCAAATGCAAGCTCAGCAACAGGCACAGGCACAGGTTCAAGCACAGGCACAGGCACAGGCACAGGCACATGCCCAAGCTCAGGCGCAGCAACACGCTCAACAGCAAGTTCACCAACAGATTCACCAACAGGTCCAACAACAAATGCAGCAGCAAGCGCAGCAACACGTCCAAGAGCAGATCCAGCAGCAATCACAGCAGCATGTTCAAGAGCAAATGCATCAGCAGGCTCAGCAACACGTCCAAGAGCAAATGCAGCAACAGGCGCAGCAACACGTCCAAGAGCAAATGCAGCAACAGGCTCAGCAACACGTCCAAGAGCAAATGCAGCAACAGGCTCAACAGCACATGCAAGAACAAATGCAGCAGCAGGCGCACCAAGAGGCTCAGCAGCAAGCTCATTTACAAGCAGTCCACCATCAGGCTCAGCAGCAAGCCCAAGCCCAAGCCCAAGCCCAAGCTCAGCACGCTCACGCGCAAGCTCAAGCAACGGCGCATGCGCATGCCCAAGCAGCTGCTCAACAGGCTCAGGTTCAGGCTCAAGTTGGCATGATGACATCTGAAGATATTCAAGCTGCACAGATTCGGGACATGATCGAAAGACGACAGCAAGAGCAGACTGCTTCCCTCATGCTCTCGATCCCCTCTCGCAGACCAACTTATGACGAGAGTGGAACAAATTCTAGCCAGAGTACTCCGATATCGTCCATGCCGGCAGATATAGTTGCTCATCTACCAGCTGTCTCAAGTATGCACCAAGCGCATCCCCCCGTCAGTGCTCTGACCTCTGCCTCTGTCCAGCAAGATCCAAGGCTAAGTCCATCTCTTCCGGTTGGATTTGATCCTCTTGGTGAGGAAGGAGCAAGGATCCGACCCCAGGAAATGCGGGAAGCAGGGCAAGCAAATGGACCATGACTTCGCTGCTTCGAATGATTATGGGTCCCCGCACCTGCAGCACTGCCTTTGTGATTCTCGGACGTTCCGCTCTCAGTTTGAGAGTCGACGGGCATCACAAGATCAGTGACCGATTTCAAAATTCCGCTCAGCCTAGAGCAGGATTTTCCACCTTCCTTTGATTCCTTCCTTGACTCCTTGCTTCACTTCACTTCGATTTCCTTTCTGCCATCACAGGGTCGATCGTATCTGCCTTCGTTCTTTCACCTGCAGAAAGGGCAAATTCTCCTCGGTTCCTCAGCACGTTCTCGATTCTTCGGCTCTTGATTGTCACTCTTACACTGTATCACTTCCATCAACAAGGTCTCAAGGCTAGCCAATCCGCGCTGGGGTCCTACAGTATTGCTTTGTCTCTCAAACGCTGCTTCTGCTTACCCTTTTGCAAAAGGAGATGGTCGAGGTTGGAGCTCACGCACTACTCTTGGACGATCTCTCTATCTCTCGGTCATCTCTTCCCACCCTACGTTAGCCTAGATTCTAACCCCTCCTTCCCCTTCCGATCTCATTTTCCACTCTCCTGATCGCTGTCACCATTTCTCTCCTTTTTTCAATCTCTTTGCTCTTTTAAGAAATCCCTTAAGGGAATTCTAATCCCCCCACTTCTTCCTTTTTGCTTCATTCTTCTCCTTTCTCTTCCCTCTCCTTCTTCCTTTGCATCCATATGATGTCCTTCCAAACATTGGATAGATGGCTCAGGCAGCGGCGAGGCAAATCCGTCAGGACAAGATCATCTCCACCAGAAAAGCAGTCGAGGCGTCTGGTCTCGACAACGGACAAGCTAAACTTTCATCGATTCTACTATACTTCGTCAAGGGCCTTTTTCAAGACATTGTTTTATTTTCTTTCCGCCTTCCTTGGAGATCTCAACGGAGCAGGCTGGGGGTATGACTCCCTTTCAGATCCTCCAAGTTTTCAGTCTTTTCCGAATAAAACTTTCACCTACAGAAACGGATTTAAGATCTTGGTTCAAGATCCCGTCGATCGGAGAAGAGAGCAGGTTCCGCGCGAAGAATGGCCGTTGGATCTAAGGCTGAAGCTCTCTACACCTCGCCATCCCATCGCTGTTGGGGAATGGACACCCATCCGATAACTGTACAGAAGGCTCTCTATCTCTCTCTATTTCGTCACGGCTTCAAGTCAAGGTTCCTAATTTGTTGGTTCTTCGTCATGGTCACAGTTTTCCATGCATTTCCCACTTCCTTCATCTTCTTTTCTTTCGCTTTGCTTCTTCTTTGTCCCTCTTATCTTTTCTTGTTGTTTTCCTTTTTTCCTCACAAAGACTAAAATCTTGGGGGGGGGGGGGGGGCATTGACCGAAAACTTTACTCTTCCCTGGTCTTGTTACGCCATTCCCCTCTCTGCTCATCACCTTGGCTATCCCCTTTTTGTACTTCTTCGCCACGATTCGAAGGGAAGAACCCTTTTTTTCAGAGAGAGCGTTTGAGTGAAATAGAGAGGGAGGGAGGAGGGCCAAAGTAACAAAGTGTGTGTTTGTTGTGTTTGGCATTCGCCCGCCAGGCGGCATGGTTGGGGTTGTTCCCACAACACGAAACGATGGGTCGAGATAAAAAGGCTGGGCCGGCCTTTCGCGGGAGAAGGGAGCGCGAGTCGTGATCGGAGGAAGGTCCTTGGGTTACCTCAGGGGAGGGGATCAGGATTATTATTTTCTTCTTTTTTTTGCGGGGGGGGGGGGGGGGGGGGGGGGGGGGGGGCAGGGGAAGTCAAGGGGAAAGAAGGAAAAATGGACGCAGTCAAGAGGGGGAACAGTCGTCGCTCAAGGCTGGTGGGCCCAAGATGGACTTCACTTCGACTGCTGGAGCCCATGACTACGTGGGATGGAAACGAAGCGGGACAAAAAGAGAAAGTGACTTGAACCCTCTTCGCCTTTTGCGGAGGAAAGGTGGAGGGCGAGGAGGAAGAAGGGTTGGTGCGAGTAAAACAAGTTCAAGCAGTCTTTACCCCGCTCGCTCGACGGAGCAAAGATGAGGAAATCATCCTGATCTGGCCTCAAGGCGGGTTGAGAGCAGCTCAAGAGCCAAGGCTTCGCGAAGTGGGAATGGATGCGAGATGAGCTAGATACATTCATCACATTGGTGCGCTCGCTCCCCCAAACCGAAAAACCGGCAAGTATCCTCCCCCCCCCCCTCTTCTATTCGGGACGGAAAGGGCTGCTTGCGGTTGCCGTCTGAAATGAAGAGATGGAAAAGGGGCGGGGGATTCTCTACGCTAGTCTCTCTCCCACCTTTTGGAAAGTGAGTCGATACCGTGGAGGATGGATGGTCGACTGTGAGATAGTTTTGCAAAGTTGTAGCTTGGGGGTAGGGGTGAAGGCAGTATGAGGATCGAAGTGGAAGGAATGAGAATGGTTGATGGGCGGCGCTTCTCTTGCTTCGTCTTTGCGATCCAACCTGCTTGTAGATTCGCCCTGATAAACCCGCCCGATTCGTCCACATCCCAAGATCGATCAAGAAGGAATCAAACGATGTGCTCATTCCAATCGGTTCACCGTCGCGGGTCGAACGGGGGAAAAGGATGAGAGGACTGAGGAGGGAAAGACCAGAGACAGGGTGGAAGACAGAGGCAGAGAAAGCGGCGTTCCGATCCGATCAGATCGTCTTCTGTTGTCCAGCCTCTTCCTTCTTACCCCCCCCCCCCCTCCCCTTCGGTGATTCCACAACTTCCCTCTCCACCTTCGTTGCAACCTTCCCATCAATCCACATCTCCCGCTCCTGAACCCCCATCATCAAACACCATCTCACCTCGATCAAATATGGCAACCTCTACCACCGCTGGCACTCCCGCCTCGCCTTTCCCTCCTCGTGAGTCAAGTCAAACGCTTCGAACCCACCCTTTCCCATGTCCGTGCCTTCTGCCAGGTGACCCTCTCCCTCTACCTCTCCCTCTCTGACCCTCTCTTCCTTTGTCTCCCCCCATCCACAAATACACACGCAGAACATAAGGACTCGGAGCTGGCCTACCTCAAGTCGCTCGTCTCGCAGCTCAACGACAAGATCCAGCAGCTCGAATCCAGCGCAAAGTCGGCCGTCTCCAATGCCGTCGGCGCTGGCTCGACCGCCGAGGGCGTCAGGATGATCCTCATCGGACCCCCAGGCGCAGGCAAGGGAACCCAGGCGCCCAAGATCTTGGAGAGGTACAACAACTGCGTCTGCCACCTCGCCACTGGCGACATGCTCAGGGAGCAGGTCTCCAAGCAGACCGAGCTCGGAAAGATGGCAAAGAAGATCATGGACGCTGTGAGTGGCCCCTTTTCGCTCCTCACCCACCTACGCATCGCAAAGCTGCCTCGCTCTCCGATCCTGCTTATCACCATCCCTACCCGGTTCCTTGCCTTGGCCGTCATTTGGCTCCTTGAATGCTGACCCGAGCTGCTACATGCTCCTCCCCCTACGATGTTCTCAATTCTTGGCTCATGCCTTTCCTTCACTCTTCTTCTTCTTTCCTGTTTAACTTCTTGTTTGGCTTCCTCTTTTGCTCATCTTGACCCGTATCAGGGGTAAGTCTCCCCCCCCAGGGCTTTGGAAGGCAAGGCTCAGCCATGATGGACAAAGATTCTCACCGTAGCTCCCTACAATTGTCCCGACGTCCCCCTTTCCATGATCCCTCCCTTCACAGTGGTCTCGTTTCCGACGAGATCATGGTCTCCATGATCAAGGACCAGCTTGAGACGAACAAGGACTGCCGTGGCGGGTGAGTGATCAAAGGTCGGCTCCTTCACTTTCAGTGCGCGACGTTCATGCTGAACCGAAATTGCGAATCCACAAACCCCTTCGGACGTCCAGATTCATTCTTGATGGTTTCCCACGAACAACTCCACAGGCCGAGAAGCTCGACCAGATGCTCAAGGAGAAGAACCAGAAGCTCGACCACGCGATCGAGCTCAAGATCAACGACAACCTCCTCATTTCCCGAATCACCGGAAGGCTCATCCACCCAGCAAGCGGAAGGAGCTACCACAAGGAGTTCAGGTGAGTCCTGAGTCCTGAGCCCTTACGCGGGTATTCTCATGGGCTAACCGATCAGAAGTGCGACCTCTGCGGTGCATCCTAGCGAGACTGACCATTTGTTTCTCCACCGCTGCCGACCTGGACATGACTCCTGCCTCGAACCTGCCTGCTTCCCCCCCTCCGCCCCCCAAAAAAAAAAAAAAACCTGCAGCCCACCAAAGAAGCCAATGACCGACGACATCACCGGGGAGCCACTCATCCAAAGGTCGGACGACAACGCCGAGACCCTCAAGAAGAGGTTGAGCACTTACCACGCCCAGACCGCCGCTGTCACCGACTACTACCGAAAGCAAGGTATCTGGTCTCCAGTGGACGCCTCCCAGGCTCCACCCGTCGTCTGGCAATCGATCCAGGCCATCTTCCAGAAGAAGGAGAAGAAGTGAAGTTGAAGTGAGGTTTTCGCTTTTTTTTTTTTGGATGAAGGAGGAGGGGTTTGGTGGCTGTCAAGATCCCCATCTCTGTCAAACGTTTCCCTAACTCTCGTAGTGGAAGCGGGCACGTCGGGCACAACCAGGCCTGGGAAGATTGGGAGTCGCCACTCTTGTATCCTGACAAGATCTTCCCCTCCCCTCATCGTCCCGAAAAGGAATCCAATTTTCCCATAGATTACTATTTTTTTTTTCCCTCCCCCCGCTCTGAAAAAGTTTCGTCCTCCCTTACCTTTGTTTCCTCTCCTCCCTGTTCGCCAGCAGGAGGCAAGTGAGGGCGTGCGCGAAAGTGCCCAGCATCAGGTTGGAACCCCGAGACCCCAATTTTTTTCCTTTCCTCTTTCTTTTTTCGACGATCTGATCAGAGGTTGAGAATTGCTCGTCATCGGTCTAGTGTCTAGGTAAGGTTTGGATGCTCCTGGTCTCGCAAGCGCCGAACCTTGGCTCTTTGAATGAAGCGAAATATCGTGGGGTTGCTGAACCTCGACTCTGGTTTCTTGGGCCGGGGGGGGGGGGGGGGATCTCACGAACGCGCATAATCCGCCCGAGGTTTTGTTGGTGGGGTAAGTGATTCCTTCGCGGTGCAAAGAACCCCGATTTCCCTTTACCCTCCTCCCTTGTTGAAACCATCGAATCACCGCAAACCGCGCAACCCTTCTGATCCTCGTCTTTTCCTCGAGTGGGGGGGGGGGGGGGGCGGGAATCCCCAACTCAAGTTTCAAAGCCGATTTCTCCTTCGAAATGTACATGCGAGCAAGAGAGAGAGAGAGAGAGCGAGACGGGAAAACCGGAGGGGGAGAGTTGGGGGAGGAGGGAGGGAGGAGGAGGGAGGTTTCGTGAGGGCTTGTGAACTTCCTCCTCCCCCGCGGGGCCATCATTTTTTCAAGGCCGTGTCACGTCGATGGGTCGATCCGAATACGCCTCAATCACAAAGTCACCCTCGACGTCGGGCGCGAACGTGCTAGCGATCATCAGGTAGGTCCCCGGCAAGAGTCTTGCGCCTTCTATCGCGACGCCGCAGACGTGGTCCGCGTACGCTCCGCTCGAAGCGACCTCCCTTCCCAGACCCATCCTCGCGGGTGGTTGGGACACCTGGGTGCTCGCTGAAGGACTCGCCTCGAAGATGGCGAGGTTGGCGTAGGGTCGATTGCCGCCGCAGGTCCTTGCCGAGGGCAGCAGCCTGATCTGGAAGAGGGAGGGATTTGTCACCTTGAGGATGAAAGTCGGGTTGGATGCGAATCTACCGTTGGAAGGGCTTCCTCCTGCCGTTTCGCCCAGCACCCAGCGATCCCTCAGAGTCCTGTGGTACATCCCGGCTCCTTCCTGAGGTATGGGCGACATCTTGAAGGGACTCGAACATTCCACCGAGATCGAGAAGGGCCCTTCCTGGTTCGGTTCGAACGTCGATAGGACCAAGGTGTAGGTCCCTGCCTTAAGCCCCGACCTTTCACACACCGCCAGCCCGTGATTGTACATCCCGCTCGTCACGACCACATCCCCCTCGACGCACGTGGAGATCCTTTCCCCTCCTGACCACACAAGTGACACCTGAACCGGGAGCTCCTTGGAGCTTTCGAGGAGGAGGAGAATAGTGCTCGCATTCAAGTTGGCTGCCGGTGCCGCTGACGGAGGTGGGATGTTGATCTTGAATTGGGGGTTGTGCATAAAGGTCGGGTACGTGATGTTCCCTCCAGCCGATCGACCCGACCACGCCCCCGTCACCCTTTCGCGGTATGGGTGGGCGCGAGGCAGTTCGTGCAGAGTCAGCTGGCAAGATGAGTATGCAGAGAGGGTGTAGCCGACATCCTTATTCGGGCCATGGCGCGAGACAACCACCGTGTAAGAAGCGTCCTCGCTGCTCGCCGTCAAGCGGATGAGATTGTGCGTTCCGTCGACGTAGGTTCCGAGCTTGACACCACTCCTCGGCTGGTAGATCCTTCTCTGCTCTTCGTGTTCAAAAACGTGCAAGGCCATGTAGTGAGTCTCCTTGGTCTTGTCCTTCAGATGCCGGACTAAAAGAAGCCAGACCTCTGTGAGCTCTTGCGAAGATCCTCGATTTTCTATCTTGAGTCGGAACTGCGGGTTCTGCCCGACGCTCTTTCCGTGGAAGGACTGGCCTTCCTCCGTGCCCTTCCAGATGGAATGGGCACTAAGGCTGTGCGAGAACAAGTCTGGGGACCAATTGAGGTAGATAGAGTCAAAGTAGCTGCACAGGTCGTCCCAAGTGACCCAAAAATTCCCCTTGCTTGCATCGCTCCCTTCGCTCAAACTTTCCCTCATTTCCTGTGTCCAGCTCGAGGGAGGATGCCGTAGGGCGATTTCGGGTCTCTCCACGAGCGCTCGGCTCCAGGGATTCATCAGGAGAACATATCTGAGGCTACCGACCTCCCGCAATTCCAAGACAGCGTAGTCATGGCTGGGAACCAGCCCCTTCCAGGAACGCTCGTCGTCCTCAAACTTGCCCGTTCCGGCCGTGATCATGCAGTGTCCTTTCTTCCAAGCGTCGCATATCCTTCTCCACATCTTTTCCCGCTGGAATCCGGCGTGCCTCATGAAGATATGCTCTGGAACCCAGCCGGTGAGAGCGTGGAGATCAATCGAAGAGTTTGAGCCGAGGAAGTCGTAGCCTCCCATGACTTTAAGGTAGGCCTTTTCGAGCAGAGCAGGCCACGTCTGCTGGTCCTTCCGCGAAGTGGCGCACATGAGGCGACCGTCTGGATAGCATGGTAACGAATCGTCGATTGTAACACGTCGAGCAGCCCCGTTCATGATGAGCCGCACAACGTACTTTCCGTTCTTACTCTTTCGGATCGATCCGTCAGCCGCTTTCGGGTAAAGGGCCGATGTCGCGAGCTGTGATGAAAGATTTTGAAAGGCGATCTGAAGGCATCAGACCTTGATTTCGGGACAGATCGTAAGCCTGAGCGGCCTGACTCACCTTTGTCCCCCACCTTCTGTCATGCTCCGCGGCCACCTCCAACGCAGTCACAAAACTACAATCTGTCACAATGTCTTGCACGATATCGTTTCCCAAGAGCTGCCGGCCGAAACCGCCTACATCGTGCTCGTACATGGCGATTTCTTGATCAGAGCTTGTTTCGTCCGACAGAGTCTCTTTCCGAAGACCTTTGCTTCTTTTGAACGTCGCAGATGCCGCTATCTGCGCGGGTGTCAGCGCGGGCTGAGGGTCTTGATCACTGTTTTTTTGCAGTAAAAGAGTTCATCAGTATCCCTTTTCTTTCGAATGGGGAAGGGGTCCATCCGTTAGGTGAAGAAGATCACTCACCAGAAAACATCATCCGAATCGAACTCATCAGACCTTGGCTCGATCCACAGAGGGAAAGTCAGGCCGTTGATGGTGGAAGAGGTGGAGAGAGCGAAGGACTGCTCCTCTGTCAAAGGAGGGGAGTTTGACTTCGGTTGGTCGTTGTTCTCAAGTGGACGTGAGAGTGATCGCCAAGGAGCAGCTTACCTTGGCTGAGCATCTGCCTTTCGACAGGTTTGACGTCGCTCTTCAGCTCCTTGATCTTTTCAGCCCTACCGAGCACCTTTGCCGCCGCTTTCCTGAGTCTTTCCTTGATCTCTGCATCAGTGGAATTGGTAAGGCTCGAAGTGGAAGAAGAAGCGAGGCCGATCCCACCTTTTCGATCTTCGATGTTTCTGACCAACCAAAGGTAGAGCTCGCCGGCCCTGACATAAGAGGCGAAAGCTTGGGAGTAAGCTTTGGAAAGTTCTTGCTTGGCGGCTTTGGCAGTGACGTCCTGGGAAGAAGAGGAAATGGAGGGTTGGGACGATGGGAAGGCAGGGGAGCAGTCGGTGTAGCGGCCGATCCGCAGTTAGCTCTGGAAGGATTGATTGGATGACCTGCTTTTTTTTCGTTCGATCGGCTCCATCTTTCTCGCTTGCTCACCTGAGCTTGCTGAAGCTTTTCTTGCCAAGCGATAGCAGCTTCTCGGGACATGTGTGGAAGGACTTGGGGGCGAGGGGGATCAGGCTCGGGGGTTTGATGACCCTCTCTTTATCCCTCTCTCTTTCCCTCTCTCTCCAACGTTTATGGATTCCCCCTCTTCTTGGGACGAGCCTCTTCTTGAAATGAGGTGGATAAGGAAGGGGCCTGTGATTATTTCCTTGGTTGGGCTTCGATGTATGCTCCTATGAACAAGATAAATCAAAGTGAAGATGGTGTTGTGGTGGTAGTGAGGAAGAGGATGGGTAATAGTTGTCTGTGAGCAGTCTCGCACAGACCCTGAATCCTTGTTTCGATCAGGAGCGACCAAGCCAGGACGCAGTCAGCCCTCACTCATCCCAACCTCCACCTCGGGATTCGGAATCTTTCACTTCACTCTACGATCCATTACTCTCGACGACGCAACCAGCACCCCCACTCGAACTGGATTCACATTCAAATTTCGATTCTTCTCACATCCTTTGAATGCCTCGATTCCAACAAATCAACATTTCAATGGTCCATGGCTCGCTCCTTTCCTGCGTGCGCATCAACTGGTCAGGAAAGGATGGGCCAGCGCGTCTTTTGGTGTCAAGCGTTTGGCTGGATCCAGCTCAAGTGCCCGGTTCAGCAGATCGACAAAGTTGAGCGTCAGGCGCAACTCATCCTCCTTCATCCTCTTGGCCGTGTTCCCGGGTAGGATCTTGGATCTCAAGTCCTCGACGGGTTTCTGCAGGTTCACCCTGCGAATCACGTCCTGCACGCAACCATCGCGGAAGTAAGAGCGAGGGTTCGAAAAGGTCAGCGAGCTTCGCAAGGGATTCTAGGTCCTACTATTCCATCTGCGAGCTACTGTACCAGGCAGCTAAACGTCGTGGGCACTCACCTGTCCAGTGCTCTTATCCTTTTCGGCACTCAGGAACGTGTTCGTGTCATCAAAGTGCTGGTCCGCAAACTTGCTCTTTCGGATTTGCTTCGTCGTGAACTTGCCCTTGACCTCTTGCATCAGCAGCAGCATCTGGTTGTTGGTCCTCCCTGGGAAAAGTATCTTGCCGGTGGCCAGTTCGTAAAGAGTGCAACCAACCGACCACATGTCCAAAGAGCAGTCGTAAGGCCGTCCAAGGACTGGAACAGGTCATTTGATATCGGTATCGTGGCGGCTCTCAGTAAAGTGGTCCGCAATCACCAGGATAAAGGCCAACAGGAAAGGGAGGTGGAGAGAAGGAGGATGGCGAGGAGGTGAAAGAAAAGGAGGTGATACCTGACTCACTGATTTCAGGGGCTCGATAGAATCTGCTGACAAGATAAGGAGTGATCTCCATCTCGCTGAGGTCGGATGCAGAGCCCAGGTCACAAACTTTCAAGATCGTCTTGGAATCATTCACCTGATACGTAAAAATGTGGGGGCAGGAAACATGTAGAGCAAGCGACAATCGCCGGAGGTCAATCGCGATCCACACCTAGGATCCCCAAGATCCTTTTCCGCCATCCTTGTACTTACGAGGATATTGTCCGGTTTGATGTCTGCGTGCATGATGCTTGCCTTTTTCATCAGCGATAATGCGAGGAACAATTGATGAGCGTATGCTCGAACTGCCCGTAGATTCAGGCCGACGTCCTTGCCGAATCTCTTAACGACCTCCCTGAGGTTCATGCTCAGCGACTCAAAGACCATGCAAAGATGGCCCCTGTGTTCAAAGTGGCCCTCTAAGCGCACAATATGTTTCTTGTCCTCAGGGTCAAGCTCAGCTAGCTTTCGAAGGATGTTGATCTCTTTCAAACCGGCTTTGTACCTGGAGAGGACAATAGGGTATTGACGGAGACGCAAAAAATCAGGGCTCATACAGTAGGAAATTTTTCTTCGGCAAGGGTTGAGAGGTATGAGGGAAAAGCTCTCCTCGAGTACTCACATCGTCTCCTGAGTTCTGACGATCTTGATGGCTACTTCACGATCGTTATTGTGTGTGTCACGAGCCCGGACTACTGAGGCAAACATACCGCGTCCAAGGTTCGCGAACACCTGGTAGCGACCATCGTCCAACTTTTCACCAAGGGTGACCCGGTAGTATCCGTCAGGATCATCCCAATTATCATGCAAAGCTGCGGCCATCGGTAACCTGGGCTGGACAGGCTCCTGCTTGAGAGTGAAAGAGAGGAGGACGAAGTCAACATCTGAAGTGCACAGAAAGCAAGCATCGCGATCCGGTCACCGTGGAAGCCGAAAATGGAGACTCACTTGGCCAACAGGGAGTGAGGTTCCTTTCAAGACCTTGATCTTCTTTTTCTTCGGCTTTTCATCAAACGAAAACATGTCGTCCAAGTCGTCTTCGTCATCCACCTCGATCTCTTCGTACTCGACTTCACCTTTGGCTGTGGCTGGCCCTCCAACACCTGATAAGATGTCCGTCGAGGATGTGGAAACCTGGGCTCCGTTCGCATTGGTAGGCTTTCCCAGCTTCTTTTGCTCCATCTCGTCATCCTCAGCCCTGTCGAAGTTGGGGTCGTAGTCTGCTGCCGAAATCGCTGGACGAAGATGAGTACTTGTGGGAGATAAACTATGGGCTCTTCCGTCCTTTTCCAGGGAGAACTCTTTGCTCTGTTTTTCTTCGGCTAAAGATTCCGAGAAGGGGAGGCATTAGGTGAAACGTGAGTAAAAATCAGCATCAGCATCGGCGGCTCCGATACCGGTCGATTTGAAGGATCCAAAAGACCTTACTCACGCTCTACGCTTGCTTCAGTGCTCGTCTCTTTTGCTCTAGATGTGGGTGAGTGATCCCTCGTGTTGCTCCTTGAGCGTTCTACGTCAGAAGTAGGGGCAGAGACAGCGCTGCTTAGAGCAGGCGTGGAGGTGGCTGAGTACTTCTCCAAGATAGCTTTTCGTCTCCTTCTACTCTCTTCGATAAGTCGTTTGGGGTCCTCTTCCTCTAGCTCCAGTTCATACTCCTCGTCAGGACGCTCTTCTCTCGTGGGCCTGTTGGAATCCGCATCGCAAAAGAGAATTCAAGGACGGGAGTTGCACATGGCTGATTGTTAGCATTCTGCAATCCACTTTACACCTCTCACTCTCCCTCGAGCTTGCAGAATTTGGAGCGGAGGGTATACTTACTTTGCTCCCCTGTGGGCCGGTTCTTCGTCATCGGGATTCCTTAAGCCATCTCTCTGGCGAGCCTTGTCTTCCTTGCCGAACCTATCATCACCGCCCTCGCCCCTCGCATGTTCCCGATTGACGTGGGAGCGCCTATCCGACTCCTTTGCTTGATCCCGGTCATACCCAGACCTGTATGCTCGCCTGTCATTTCTGGTTTCATAGTCACGATCACGATGGTCGAAGTGAGAGCCATGATACCCTACATCATCAGGATGACGTCGACTTTGGCTGTGGCGCGTCCATTCCTCTTCCCTCCTTCCCGAGTGGCGTTCATCTTCTTCCCGACGCGACCTTGGTGAGGTGGGATCAAACCGTCCATCCGAGCGCCTCGAGACCCGACGATCGTCAATCCTCTCGTCTCGACTGCGCTTGTGGCCCCTTTCCGTGGCGTGGTAGGACATTTTTAAGGGAGGAAGACGAGAATAGGCCAGAAGTTTGGTCAACGAGGTAGAAGCAGAATGGTCAATGGGATGGGAGGGGGACAGAAGTCGAGGTAAGCACGGACGCGAACGGTAAAAAAAAGGACAAGAACAGCGGGTATGTCCAAGGATTCGCTTGCCCGTACAAGTACAGCGGGGGACCCGTCTCCTATCAACGAGAGAGATGGTGCCTCTCTAGCTTATCTCTTTGTCCCTGTCGGCTGACCGTAGATGGATTTTAGAACATGCGTGTGCGTGCGTGAGAGTTTGTGGAAACCTCTTGCAAGAAGATCAGCCGTTGGACGTGGTGATAGGAGCCTTGCAGTCTGGGGCCTGAAGTACGAAGGCTCGTGGGCGCAAGGAAGTAAGGGAAAAGGGGATGATGGTGAGGGGAAAGGATTGGCGATGATGAATGCGGATGCGGGGGGGGAAGGATGGGAGAACAAAGAGACGGAAGGAGCTGAAGTGCTTAGGGCTGAATCAACCCGTGAGTCTCGAGTGTGGAGTTTTTTCTTTTCCCACACAACACCCGTGATCGACGGAAATCAAGAAGGCTCGCGGATCACATACAGTACGCACCCACGTTTCATACTCTGACTCTCCCAACCTCCAACAACTTAACTCGACACTTCCAGAGGAACTCGACACCTGTTTCACTCCTTGATTCCACGGGCTCGATCGGACCGCCGCTGGTCCGCAGATTTTGCTCGGGAGAAGAAGAACACACACACACATTCAAACACTTTTGCATGCACGTTGAATCTGAATCGATTCGGGATTATTTGGCAACGGTTAGTAATAAGAGGAAATGTCCTGGCCGCTTCAGCAGTGGCGACCTCTATTGCTAGAAAAAAAACGACAGATGCGGTGGAAAAGTGTGTGCTCGCTTGTCTTATGTACAAGAAAACGAATGGTCCCCCTTCACCTCGTTCTTCCCCCCAAGCTTCATCCTCCCATCAAAGGAGGGTAAGAAAGAAAATCTTCCCGCGCTGGCCTGCATCGCAATGAAGTCTCTTCTGAGGCTGCAGTTCTTGCTCTTCCCCTTTCCAAGGCACCTCCTTCCGCTTCCTGAGGCCGGCAGATCCCAAGGACGCGCGATGTGATGAGGAATGCCCGATCATTTTCAGGCGAGAGTGGCCGCTGCGAGGCCCAGGATGGCTGTTCCAAGCCCAACAAGAAACGGAGACACCTTTGCACTTCCGCTAGTGGTGGCTATGTGAGTGTTTGGAGATTTGGCAGAGTTGTCGTTCCCACCTCCCGTGGCAAAGACTCGCAAGCCTTGGATCTCCCAGTAGGCCTCACTGTAGCTAGAGCCATTGTAGGCGACCTGGGAGCTGCAAGCGCCGTACGTCGCCGCACATCCTGAGCTGATGTACGACTGAGCTGCCCAATCACCACAGAGGGTGATATCAAAAGTGATCTTGTGTGGGCCAAAGTCGCTGTGGCAGTTGTCGGCGACGTCAAAGTGAACAGCTGGCGTACCCCACGTGCTTGGGTCAACCGACGAGCTTCCGCTCTTCAAGTCGCTCGGAAGGGTCGCCTGGTCGTTGGCCCAGTACCAGACTCTGACACCGCTTCCCGTCGACCCCATGGCCCTCTCCATGGCGATGACTCCACCACCGGCCATGTTCAACTTGGTGCCCCAAGTCGGGGTAGAAGTGCCGTTCATCTCGACTCGGCAGCCGGTGTTCTCCGGAGTGTAGGCCGAACAGTTTGTGTAAGCGACCATTCCAGTCTGGTCGGAAATCGAGCTTGGGATAGTGCAAGATGACTTTGTGTGGAGGGAGACGAGATTCGAGGCAAACTCGTCGTTCGCATTCTTGTTGGATGCGATACAATGATGATGAGGATGATGATCAGTAGGAGGGTTTCAGGGGCCGATGGGCGGCGGCGTGCGTCAGAAAGCGATCTCTATGCGTTCTGGGAAGAGGCCCTATTTGGCCCAGGCTCTTCCCTGAAAGATTGGCGAACTCACTTCCATAATGTCAATCTCTCCGCCCACTGGCCAGTTATCCAAGTTCTCCGTGACCGTCCAGAAGGCTGGCCAGGTGCTGCAGCCAAGCGGGACGTGGCTGACATTCAAAACATAGACACCGTCGCTGTAAGAATCAGGCGAGGATATCCTGATGCTCTGCCTACCATCGAGTGCCTGCTCGACCGTGTCCACCTTCATGACAAAGGTGTTGCCCTCGGCGTAGGTCAGGTTGGCGTACTTTGCGTTTGCAAGGGGAAGGTATCGGACCAGGCCGTTGGTGGGATCGGTCTGGTTGAAGAAGTCCCACTTGTAAAAGTCTTGGCCATAGAAGGAGCTGGTCTGGTTCCAAGTAGCAGCGGAAGCTAACCAAGGTTGAAGGGCCAGGAGACCTGAAAGTGCGAGGGGAAGAATGGTAGACTTTGTCATCGTCTCGCCAGGACCGAGGCTGCGGGGAACGTTGTGTGATAATGCGTGACCGGAAAGGGAGAAAGTAGAGAAGAGCTACCAAGGGAAGGAAGTAGAGGTAACAAGAGCGGGAGCACGTTCGTACCTGTGGGGTGGAAGGTAGTAGGAGGAGGAGGAGGAATAGGAGGAGGAGGGAGGTAGGAGGAGGAAAGCTTGTGATGGAGGGATGATGTTTGGACAAGGGTCGGTGGATTTGTAGTGAATAGCTAGCTAGGCAGGCCCTCCGGCGACTCTGCCCAGCTTGGAACTGATAAAAGGAGAAGAACCGAGTAGTCAATGTATGGGTCAGCCAGTCCATTTGATACACACACATCCACAGTTCACCATTCCGTAGAGTGGTACACTCCTCCTCCTCCCTTGCGTGTAGCGAGGAAGTGGGGTGCACGATGTTGCAGAGGAGTTGGTAGGGACGTTGGCCTTGGAACCGTCGGGTGGACTAGTGTTCTCTTCTTCTCTCTTGGTTTTTTCTATTCATTTCCTTCTATCCATCTTATGCCTTCTCCTTTTTGGGGTCCTCCTTCCTCCTTGCCTCCTCTTCCCCCTCTTGCCTCCTCTCTCCTCCCTCTTCTTAGGCTATCGCCTTTCCAAGTCAAGTTGGTACCAAGTCAAGCAGGGCGAAGGTCCCCCCTTCCCCGATCGTGAGAAAACGTGAGCGCATCTCTGTCTCCGAGGAATGCCACAGCGGCTGTGGTACGTGCATGGAGGTTCTGTTACAAATGTCAGGAACTTTAGGGATAAGGAGGGTCGTCCCTGGTAAAGGAGACGAAACTGAGTCGAGCGATTGACTTTCACAAACTTCAGGCGTGTGAGAGCCTGGATTGGTTTCCATGGCTGTGGGCAGTCACGGCACAGAGGATGGCAAAAGGTGCATTCCTGATGAGGATCGACGAACTCCGATTGGAGCCGAATCGCCTCGGATTCTCAACAATTAACGTTTGAGTGTGTATGCATGCAGTGTATGTACACCTAACCATCATGATGGATATCTTTTGGTCGTCCAACGATGGCAGAACCTCGATGTGCAAAGCAAGATGCAAGTGGGTGGGCCTTGACACGATTTACAAGAGATGGGGAAAAGCCTCGGAACGTGAGGTCGAGCACCGCACTCGTTCTCTTTCCCCTCTTCCTCCCTTTCACTCTTTGATGGCCGAAGTGGCTGACTCAGGTCGCAGGGTGAGGTCCAAAGTGAAATATCAAGAGAGAGAGAGAGAGAGTCATGATCATTGATAATTTGTGTGTGCCGCACTGCCGGTGATCATACACCGCTGCTTAGTGTGAGCAGGTATGTCGTGTTGATTCCATCTCATTGGCACGTAAAAAAAGTCACGGCTTCGCGGGCTCGGCGGTTGGGACGGCACGTTGAAATTTTCACCTTTATTTTGGAACTGAAGCCTCTCGAATGTCCAGGCCCCTGCGTCAGAGGCCATGTGGTTGCGATCTGGATTCGATTCGGATTCCTGTTAAAAACATACGTTAAAAGATCATAATCGCACTCATACTCACAACTTTTCCTTGCTTGGTCATCTTCAATCCAATGTATATGGCTTGGCTTCTTTCAAAAGGTATGTATGAAGCCAAGGCTGTTAGGTAACAGTTTTTTTTTGTTTTGTTTTGCAAGGCCCGGCATGTGTGTTCACAGCACAAGATTGTTCTTTCGTTAAAGGTTGTGTTTGGGGAAGGGTTCGGACGCAGGTGTGACCTGATTGTGACTGATCAAGATCCTCAGCTTTGGACTGTGTGCGCAACAGTGAAGGGTCCCGATTGAGATCATCGAGATCATGGAGATTATCGTGATCATCGGGAAAGCTCAGTTCTTTCCTTTCTTATTTTTTTCTTTCACTTTCTACTTTCCCTTCCCTTGACCCCTCTCACGAGGTCGCGGCGCGTTTAGTATCTGCAAAGGATCGCGACTCGCGACTCTTTGACCGCTTGGCGGACCCAGCTCAGCGGGTGAGAGGCGGAGGCAGAGAGTCGAGTGTTGGTCTGCCATTCTCCTGCCAGTCACCGAAGGGTCATTCCTCCCCTGTTCGATTTTTTGCCACTCTTCCCTTAGCCGAAATTTCGATCCTGCTGACATGGTGGGCTCTGCCGGGCATCTCTGAACAATCCCACTCCTTCTCAACCATCCTTGCCCTCCTTCCCATCTCAACCCCCTCAGATCATCAGGCCCCCTCCCTATTCAAGATTGTTGAAAGCAAGTGCGGAAAACACCAAGGTGATCCCATCAAAGAAAGCCTCTTCAGCTCTCCTTGATCTACGCCTCTTGGGCTACCTGGACTAGGTGGAGGGAGACAAGATGAGGAGAAGCGTCGTCCTTGCGGCACTCCAACAATCGCAGCTGCCGAATTCTTCCGAAAGTAGCAGCGAGAGCAGCCCTTCTTTGACATCTTCGTCTACCATCAAGATCAGTCTCGACACGGTTAGGAATGCCTCCGGCGGAGGATTCGGACCTCTGCTCGGGAGGAAGCCATTCAAGCCTCCGTCCTTCGCCAACAAGAGGATCTCCTCCGGGAACGATGGTGTGGGTGGGCGCAAACGGAAGAAGGTCAACTACAAGGAGGCGGGTGGTGATGTGGATGATTCCGACTCTGACGCTGACGTAGGGTCCGAGGTCGTCGATAGAGCGTCCAAGAAGGGCAAGAAGGCGTCCGGGGTCAAAACGCTGGAAGGCGTGTATAAAGGCATAGATGCGCAAGGTGTATCCTTCAATGTCGATACCCGAAAGTGGGGCACCTTTGAGGTGAAAAAGGATGCGATCAAGAAGAGCTTTGCCGTGCCTGTGATGCGGAACAAGGACGGGGAGATCATCGAGACGCGGGTGAGCAACGCTGCCCTAGGTGTCCGGCGACAACCCGAGATACCTCCCCGTCCACTCCACGATCCAATGGGAGAGCATGCGATCGTGCTTTTCGATCCAACTGTAGACGATCGAGAAGTCGAGAGGGAAGAGGATGAGCGCCAAAAGGCTCAGGCTGAGGAGGAAGCCAAGCTCAAAGCCGGCTCCAAAGGTCCTCACAAGAGTCTGGCCGAAATCCTTGGACTGAACAAGGTGAAGAAGAGAGAGATCGAAAAGGTTCCGGTCGTCATTGACCCCAGGCTATCAAAGATTTTGAGGCCTCACCAGATTGAGGGTGTGAAAGTGAGTTGGTTCTTAAAAAGAAGAGCGCCAAGAAGGCGGCCACTTTGTACCTGATCTCATTCGGCATCCCCTCCCATCCCCTGCAACACACAGTTCTTGTACAGGTGCACGACTGGGCTCATCGTGGAGAATGCTTACGGGTAAGCCTTCTTCATCCCTCCCTGATCCGCACCTGGCCTAGGCGCGTCCGCTCGATTGCAGCGTCACTTACCGTTTTTGACTTTGGCCCGCCTGTCCAGGTGTATCATGGCGGACGAAATGGGCTTGGGAAAGACCCTGCAATGCATTGCTCTCATGTGGACCCTCCTGAGACAATCCCCCAGACCTGGAAAGCCCACCATCGACAAGTGCATCATCGCCTGTCCATCCAGCTTGGTCCGCAACTGGGCCAACGAGCTTGGTGAGTTCCTCTCAACCGAACCTACATACCGAGGCTATATGGATCATCCTCAGCTTTCCTCTGACTGACGTCTTGCTCTGGTACCTGCATTCATCTTCCAATGTGTTTCACCTCTTCAGTCAAGTGGCTGGGGGCCGCCGCACCGGGTACATTCGCTTTGGACGGCAAGTTGAGTAAGGAACTCATGATCGAGGCTGTGCGTAGGTGGTGTGACGCTTCAGGAAGAGGTATCACGCAGCCAGGTGAGTATGCGTTTCTGGGGCTGGGTTCAGTTTGTGCAAGCTGACCGACCGGCTGACTCCAATTCGTATCCGGCAGTCATGATTGTATCCTACGAGACACTGAGGAATCTGCAAGGGGAGCTCGGCAACACTGAGGTCGGTCTCTTGTTGTGTGACGAAGGGCACAGACTGAAGAATTCCGGTGAGTGGATAGTTTTTTTTTTTTTT
>KZ819701.1:60597-87328 GCA_003144235.1 Violaceomyces palustris | reverse complement strand
GGGGGGGGGAAGAACCAAGAGAAGCCCTTGGGTTCCAAGGAGAGCGAAGTACGCCATGCTGGTTGAAAGTAGAGCATCTCGATTATGCTTACCTAATCCAGGCTGAGTGTGTTGGTTTGGCATCTTCTCCACTTTGAACATCAACGCAAGCCATACACCCTAACACCCCTTCTCCTTCCGATCACCAGACCGCGCAAGCCTGGGAATTGAAAAGGGAGCCGGGGGGGCCACACAAGCCCGACGCACTGGCCCTAGTAAGAAAGGGACTCGGACTGGACACATACACGCCTTCGACCGATGATCATCTGCGAGCCTTGAAGGCGTCTCTCTTACCCAAAGCCTACCTTGACACCATCCGCTTTGGCCAAAGTCGCCTCAAGCTCGCTTCGTACCCCTACTTGGTCGCAAAGCTACCCTTGAAGTACGCAACACCAATCCTTTTTTTTACCTCCAGCCAAAAGTTTACTCAACCTTTTTTCGATTTCCCAGCCAGCCATCGTAACGTAGCCCGGCATGACTTCAGTCGCTCCTCAAAAGTCCAAGTCCGGCTTTGACTTTTCCAACTACTCTAGGAACCACTTTCTGGACGGCAAGGGCCTAGGTGGGTTCACGGCCACTAGCACAGGTACCACCATCGTCGGCTTGATCTACAAGGATGGCATCGTCCTAGGTGCCGATACCAGGGCTACGGAGGGTCCCATCGTTGCTGACAAGAACTGCGAGAAGGTGAGTTGAGCATTTGGAGTTTTCAATTTGTATGCGGCTTGATGGACGCTGTCCCCCTTGCCCGCGAACAAGGAACGGCGTTGGGGGCACGTTTTCTGATCATACCCCTTCTCACCTTTCCCGCATCTCGATCAGATCCACTACATTAGCGACAATATCAGGTGCTGTGGTGCTGGTACTGCTGCGGACACAGAGTTCGTTACCGCCCTCATCTCCTCCAACATGCAGCTTCATGCCTTGCACACAGGAAGGAAACCAAGGGTTGTCACGGCGATGACCATGCTCAAGCAAAGGCTTTTCCAATACCAGGGCCACATTGGCGCAGCTCTCGTTCTCGGAGGTTACGACGCCACAGGCCCACAACTCTTCACCGTTGCTCCTCACGGATCGACAGACAAGCTTCCGTACGTCACCATGGGCTCCGGTAGCCTGGCGGCCATGGCTGTCTTCGAAAGTGGTTGGCACAAGGATATGGAGGTGAGTGGCCAGCACGGATCTTGATCCGAGCTAGAATTTAGTGATGCTGGGGCTCCCGTGGACTTGGAAAGTAATTGGTGATTTTTTTCTTTCCCCCCATGAACATGAAAATCAAACAAATGAACCAGCAAAAAGAGGCTGTAGATCTCGTCGTAGCTGCCATCTCTTCGGGTATCTTCAACGACTTGGGTTCCGGTTCCAACGTGGATGTCTGCATTATCAAGAAGGACTCCACCGAAATGCTGAGGAACTACGTCATGCCAAACGAGAGGGCCAAGAAGGAGCAAAAGTACGGCTTCGCGAAGGGCACGACAAGATTTACCAAGGAACACATCTACAGCATGATCCAGAAGGAGGGTGAGTTGTTCTACCCTTAATTCACGAGACTCTCCAACAAAGAATATGCGGGCTGAGCCTTCTCGTCTTTCCCCCTCACGGTCTCGACAGATGTTTTCGAGGTTGGCAGCACAGCGCCGACGCCCGCACCCCTACCTGCAGCTGCCGCGGGCGCGGGTGGAGAAGAGACAATGGATACTTCGTAGGAAAATTTCGAGACGTTAGACAATGCCGGTGATAAAACGACGAGTTTCGATCATCCTGTGAGGACCTGTAACTGTAGATAGATGATATTTCGTCCAATGATGAGCCTCATCTCCTCGAGAAGGGTACGGTGAAATTGCGATCCGTGTGTGTGAAAGTGGACAAAGCCTCAGAAAATGGATTGAAGGCGAGGCAGAAGAAGCCTGGGTTGAGTTTGAGGGGGGTGAGCCCAATTTTCTTCACTATCGACCTTCTTCCTTCTCAAAAAATCCTCCCTCTTCGCTCTCAACCATCGGAATGCCATGCAACTGGAGAAAAAGAGATGAAAGGATCACATTCCAACTCACTTCCCATAACAACCACGACCTTTTGATTCCCTCTCTCACCTTGTTGTCTGTGTGTGTCTTTCTTTATCTGATTTTCGAATCGGGTTGGTAGGCATCCTGTTGGATTCGAAGGGCGAGATGAGCATCAGGGAACCGTTGATTGAGGGTTTGAAGGGGGTTTCTACGAAAGTTTTGGGGGGGATTCGTCGAGGGTCCTTATTTCTATTTCGTCTTTGACTTCTAGGTTTTGATATTGGCTAATCAAAAGGTGTAATAAGAATGGGGATTTAGTTCAGTGGTAGAGCGTTCGCTTTGCACGGTCTTGAGACACGCTTGCGAAAAGTCGCCGGTTCAATCCCGGCAGTCTCCATTTCTTTTACCGCAGAAGTTTTTTTTTACTTGGTCAAACCCCCACTCCCCCAACCGCGATTCTCATTCCCTTTCGTGTCCCTCTCTCCACCTTGTTTTCAACATTTTTCTACTTCGCTTTCATAAGAAAAGGTAGAGATCGGACATGTGGGCGCGGGAGGGTGACGATCTCAAGGCCTTTTTCAACTTGGCCATGGTCATGATTTCTTTTTGATTCTCTCTTGAATCCGGTTGATTCCGAACCATATCGATGTAATATCAAAACTAGTGGATATATCACGTGACGGGGATTTAGTTCAGTGGTAGAGCGTTCGCTTTGCAACCTCCTTGCTCTTCTGCGAAAAGTCGCCGGTTCAATCCCGGCAGTCTCCAGAATGTCAACTTTTTGAACTTTGGTTCGGCACACATTTTTGTTCCTACTCCCCTTCCGCTGTTTTTGGCCGCATTTTTCAAGGCAGTAGAGTTTTTTCTTGTCGTTCCGTCGTAGCCGCTTGGTTGGTCCAGAGGTGTAACGTTGGATACTTGCGAGTGTCACCAGAATCGAATGCTTGCGGGACGCAACGAAAGCTTCATCCGGAGAAATCGCACACACACGTCGTGTCTCGTCACATTACCGTTAGCATTCATCCTACCAAGACTGAAAAACGTAACAAAAAAAAAGTAACGACATGATGAATAGGAAGAGAAAGGATAGATAGAAACTGAGCCACATCCGAACCGAGAGAGAGTGAGACAGAAAAGCGAGGCGAGATCGTGAAAACATAAACAGAAAGTTGGAGGAGGGATGGCGATGATGTCGCCACTCCGAAAGAGGTTATTCCAAACGTATCATCTGACGTGAGACAAACGTGTTGCTTCACGCGGTGGCAGAAACCTTGGTTTGGCTCTTGAGACCCTCGAAGGTTCGCCTCTTGATACCACCGGCCCATGGCAGTCGGGTGCTGCCCTCGAGGTCCTCGTCAATGACGGCGGCAGCCGCACGTCCCTCCTGGATACCCCAAACAATAAGCGACTGACCCCTTCTGCAGTCACCGGCAGCGTAGACGCCAGGAACGGAGGTCTTATATGGAGCCTTGCCCTTGTTGTCGTCAGCCTTGATGTTGCCGCGCCCGTCCTTCTCAATTCCCAGGGACTCCAAGGCCTGGGTCTCTGGGGAGAGGAAACCAAGGGCGAGGAGGCAGAGATCACATGGGAACCTTTGCTCGGATCCCGGGACCTTGTTCATCTGCCACTTGCCAGAAGCGTCCATCTCCCAGGCGACTCTGACAGTGTTGAGGGCAACGAGCTTACCGCTCTCGTCCTTCTCGAAGGAGGTGGTCGAGATGCAGTACTCGCGCGGGTCACCGGTACCGAAGTTCTCGGCCACCTCAGTGTGACCGTAATCGGTTCGGAAGATCCTTGGCCACTGAGGCCATGGGTTTCCGGCGGCACGCGACTCAGGTGGCTGTGGGAGGAGCTCGAAGTTGACGACCGACTTGGCACCGTGACGAACGGAGGTTCCAATACAGTCATTTCCTGTGTCACCACCTCCAATCACAATCACATGCTTGCCCTCGGCACTAAGGTAGTTGCCATCCTGGAGGCCGGAGTCAAGTAGGGACTTGGTGTTGGCACTGAGGAAATCCATGGCAAAGTGAACGCCGTCAGCCTCACGACCAGGGATCTTGAGGTCACGTGGCCAGGTGGCACCAGTGGCGTATACGAGAGCGTCGTTCTGGACCTTCAGGTCAGAAGCCTGAACATCCTTGCCGACCGACGTTCCAGTGATGAACTTGACACCTTCAGCGGCCATGAGGTCGACACGGCGTTGTACGACAGCCTTGTCGAGCTTCATGTTTGGGATGCCGTACATGAGGAGACCACCGATTCGGTCAGCACGCTCGTAGACGGTGACCGAGTGACCGGCTCGGTTGAGCTGGTCTGCACAGGCCAAGCCTGCGGGACCAGAGCCAATGATAGCAACAGTCTTCCCAGTTCGGCGCGCTGGTGGCCTTGGGACCATCCATCCCTCCTCCCACGCCTTGTCAATGATGGCAGCCTCAACGCTCTTGATACCGACGGGCTGTTCGATTATACCAAGCACACAAGCACCCTCGCATGGAGCTGGGCAGACTCGACCGGTAAACTCGGGGAAGTTGTTGGTGGCCATGAGCTTGTTGAAGGCGTCGCGCCACTCTCCCTTGAAGACGAGGTCGTTCCACTTTGGAATGACGTTGGAGATCGGGCAACCTGTGTCAGACTGGCAGAAAGGAACACCGCAGTCCATGCATCGGGCAGTCTGGTACTTGAGCTCGGACTCGCTGAGGCGGGTAGAGAGTTCCTTGAAGTCCTTGACTCGCTTGGTTGGGTTGCGGTAGTGCTCTCCAAGTCTCTTATACTTCTTGAAGCCTCGAATCTTGTCAAGCTTTCCAAGGCGAGCCTTGGCAGTCTCGTCATCCACCATCGAGTCCTCGACATCGACGACAGCTGGCTCAGCGGGCTTGGCCGCCGGGACTTCACGAACGCTATCGACCGCGTTGTCCTTTTGCTTGTCCTCGACGATGGAGACGTCGACCTGGCTGTTGTGTCGGGAAAGGGTTCCTAGAAGGTCGACATGGCTGGAGCGCTTCTTTTCCGCGGCAGCCTTGGCAGCCTCCTCCTCAAGAACCCGCTTGTAGTCGACGGGCATGACGCGGACAAAGCGTGGCAAGAGGTGGTGGAAGTCGTGGATCACGTGATCGGCAACGGTGGATCCGGTGTAGTGACGGTGGTTCTCGATGAGGTTGCGGAGCTCTGCGATGTCGTGTGGGTCACGGACCGGGCCGAGCTCGACCATCTCGGTGTTGCACTTGCTGGCAAAGTCTCTGTTCATGTCAAGAACATAGGCGATACCTCCGCTCATGCCGGCAGCGAAGTTGCGACCAGTGCTGCCGAGAATAACGACACGACCACCAGTCATGTACTCACAACCGTGGTCACCGACGCCCTCAACGACGGCGTGCGCACCGGAGTTGCGGACAGCGAATCGCTCGGCGGCGATACCGCGGAAGTAGGCGTTACCAGAGGTCGCACCGTACAAGCAAACGTTTCCAACAATGATGTTCTCCTCGGCCTTGAATGGTGAGTTCTTTGGCGGGTAGACGATGAGGCGACCACCAGACATGCCCTTGCCAACGTAGTCATTAGCGTCACCCTCTAGCTCGATGGTGACACCTGGGGCGAGGAAAGCTCCACAAGACTGACCAGCGCTACCCTTGGCGTTGATGTGGATCGTGTCGCGGGGAAGGCCCTCCTCACCGTAAAGCTTTGAGACGCGGTAGGACAGGGTGGTACCGAGAGCGCGGTCAGTGTTGACAACTTCGCAGTCGATTGTGACGGGTAGACCTTCGGTCAAGGCTGGCTCGGCCTCGTCAATGAACTTGTTGTCGAGACGAATGTACAGCTTGTGATCCTGCTGGCGGACCTTGTACGTCGCAGCTCCTGGGCGCATCTGGTGAGCAGGCTTGAGTAGAGGGCTCAAGTCAAGCTTCTGGGTTTTTGGAGTGCGCAGGCTCTCATCGACCTTGAGGAGGTCGGCGCGCCCAACCATCTCGTTGATGGTTCGGATGCCTAACTTGGCCATGATTGATCGAAGCTCCTCAGCCAGGTAGTAGAAGAAGTTTACCACGTGTTCTGGCATTCCGCTGAACTTTTCTCGCAACTCCGGATCCTGGGTGGCGATCCTGTCAAAAGAGAAAAAACATCACAAGTCACTCCGGCGTCAATTTTCAGCAGTAAAAAGAAGCAAATCATGGGAAATATGTGGGAAAAAAACTCACCCGACTGCGCAAGAATTCTGGTGGCACTTGCGGAGCATGATGCACCCCATGGCGATCAGAGGGGTTGTGGCGAAGCCAAACTCCTCAGCACCAAGGAGACAAGCGATAGCGACATCCCTACCAGTGCGGAGCTGACCGTCGGTCTGTACGGTGACGCGTCCGCGGAGGTCGTTGAGGACGAGAGTTTGATGAGTTTCAGCAAGACCCAGCTCCCATGGGAGACCGGCGTATTTGATGCCGGTCCATCGGGAAGCACCTGTACCACCGTCGTGACCCGAGATCAAGATGTGGTCTGCCTTGGCCTTGGCGACACCGGAGGCAACGATGCCGACTCCGACTTCAGAGACAAGCTTGACGCTGATGCGGGCACGAGGGTTGGAGCACTTGAGGTCGTAGATCAGTTGCTTGAGATCCTCGATCGAGTAAATGTCGTGGTGAGGAGGGGGCGAGATGAGACCGACGCCAGGAGTCGAATGACGTGTTCGGGCGATGGAAGCCGAGACCTTGTGACCAGGGAGCTCACCACCTTCACCGGGCTTGGCACCTTGCGCCATCTTGATCTGAAGCTCGTCAGAGTCGGCGAGGTAGTTGCTCGTGACACCGAAACGACCAGAGGCAATCTGCTTGATCTTGGATCGTAGCGAGTCACCGTTTGGCAAGGGAATGGACCTCTCGGCGTCTTCACCTCCCTCTCCCGTGTTCGACTTGCCGCCGAGACGGTTCATTGCGATGGCGAGAGTCGAGTGGGCTTCCATGGAGATGGAACCGTACGACATGGCGCCGGTACAGAAGCGCTGAACGATCTCTGTCCATGGCTCAACCTGGTCTACGGGAATTGGACGAGACTTGGTGTAATCGAAGTCGAGAAGACCACGGAGCGAAGTTGCTTTGATCGCGTTGTGAGCTGCCTTAGAGTAGGCATCCCAGGCGCTCTGGTTCCTCTCTCTGGCAGCCTCCTGCAGGTTGGCGATGCTGGCTGGGTCGTTGATGTGCGCTTCTCCTCCGTCACGCCAGTGGTACTCTCCGCTCTCGGGAAGACCTGGGATCGAAACTGTCTCGCGAGATGGGTAACCACGGTCGTGGAACTCGAGCGCATCCATGGCGAGGAGCTCGAAAGTGGAACCGCTGATGCGCGATGCTGTTCCAGCGAAGCACCTTTCGATAACAGAGTTGTCGAGACCGAGAGCCTCAAAGATCTGGGCACCCTTGTAAGATGAGAGAGTGGAGATACCCATCTTGGACATCACCTTCAAAATACCACCATCGACGGCGTATTTCCAGTTGCCGATGAGCTGGTCGTTCGAGAGTTCGACCTTGAGAAGGCCCTCGCGACCAACTTTGAGCATGGCCTCCATGGCGAGCCATGGGCAGATAGCGTCAGCACCGTACCCGAGGAGGACACACATGTGGTGAACCTCGCGCGCCTCGCCAGACTCGATCATCAAGGCGACCTTGTTACGCTCCTTGTTTCGGAGCAAGTGGTGGTGGACTCCTCCACAAGCGGCTAGCGAACTGATGGCGACACGGTCAGCGTTGACACCACGGTCGGACAAGACAAGAACTCGATTTCCCTCGCGGATAGCCTGAGAGGCTTCGGAGCAAACCCTGTCGATGGTCCTCTCGTAGCCATCGAGACCCTCGCTCTTGTCGAAGGTGATGTCGATGACCTTGGCGGGCCAGTCGGGGTGAACGGTGTCCATCTGCTTGATCGCGTTCATCTCGTCGATGGAGAGGATTGGGCTAGGAAGCAACAATCGGTGGCACTGGTCCGGTCTCATCTCGAGAAGGTTGCCCTCGGGTCCGACGTACTGCTCGAGAGACATGACAACAGCTTCACGAATCGGGTCAATAGGCGGGTTGGTAACCTGAGCGAAAAGCTGCCTGAAGTACTCGTAGATAAGACGAGGAGCGTTTGCGATGCAGGCAAGCGGAGCATCGTTACCCATGGAACCAAGGGCCTCCTTTCCGTCGGCAACCATAGGAAGCATGAGTAGAGAAATCTGCTCGGCTGTGTAACCAAAAGCGAGAAGCTTGGGGTCGACGCTGAGCACTGTATCGTCAAGCTTGGGGGCAATAGCGTTTTGCGTCCGTCTTCGGACGCTGTCGACAATCTCTGGCAAGCGGATGAGCTGGTTCTCAACCCAGGCAGCGAAATCAGCCCGTTGAGCCGTAGTCATCTTGAGCTCACGGTCATCAACAACACGTCCTTCGACAGTGTCGACAAGGAGCATCTTTCCCGGCTGCAATCGCCCCTTCTCAAGAATCTTCTCTGGGGAGAGTGAAACAGTTCCGACTTCGGAAGCGCAGATCATGATGTCGTCGTCGGTGATGACGTATCGACATGGACGCAGTCCGTTCCTGTCCAAGTTGGCACCACAGTATCTTCCGTCGGCGAAGGTGAAGAGGGCGGGACCATCCCAAGGTTCCATCAAACATGCTGCCCATTGATAGAAAGCGATCTTCTCGGGCTCCATATGATTGGCACCTCCTTGCCAAGCCTCTGGGATCATGAGCATAACCGCCTGCGGCAAGGTTAAAACATTGTTGACGACAAGAAGCTCCAACACGTTATCGAAGGCAGCGGAGTCCGAGCCTCCGGTCTCGATGATGGGGTAGAGCATATCGAGCTCGTCGCCAAAGGTCTCTGAGCGGAGAAGGCCTTCACGAGCACGCATCCAATTCTTGTTACCACGGATGGTGTTGATCTCACCGTTGTGAGCGGCCCATCGCATGGGCTGAGCACGGTCCCAGGATGGGAAAGTGTTGGTGGAGAAACGAGAGTGAACGAGAGCAAAGTGAGAAGCGTAGTGCGCGTTGTTGAGATCGTGGTAGTAGTTGTAGACCTGAATAGGGCTGAGCTGACCTTTGTAGATGATGTTGGTTGGGCTAAGGGAGCAAATGTAGAACCACTTGGCCAAACCAATGGTGTGGGTGGCGTGCTTTCGCAAGACGTACAACTGACGTCCAAAGAACTGAGAGTCAAAGGAACCAGAAGCTGGCTGTGGCTCGGTGCCCTTCCCGTAGTGGTCGGTCAGGACGACGAAGGGCTGGAGGATCTTGGGCTCCTTACTGGAGGCGGCTGGACCAAGGATGGTGTTGTCGACAGGAACCTCACGCCAGCCGAGAACTCGGAGGTGGAGCTTCTCAGCAATCTGCTCAAAGGTCTTGATGTGCTCAGCCCTGGCGGCGTCGTTCTTTGGGTCAAAGAAGAGGTTACCGACAGCGTACTGCCCCTGCTCTGGGAGCTTGATGTTCAAGTCCCTCTCGGCCTCTCGTCGGAGGAAGAGGTCAGGAATGCCCGTCATCACACCAGCACCGTCACCGTCACGGGCGTCAGCACCGACAGCACCTCGGTGGGTCATGTTGCAGAGCAAGTGCTTCGCATCAGAGACGATCTTGTGAGCGGGCTTTCCCTTGATCTGACAGATAAAGCCGACACCACAGGCGTCTTTCTCGTTGTCTGGGTCGTAGAGGCCCTGGGCGGCTGGCAAAGAGCCAGCCCACGATTCGGCGGACCTTTCTACTTCATTGTAACCGCTAGTGGCGAAGTCCTCAGATGTGATGGATTCCTCGTTGATAGAAGAGAGCTCGGCGTTGAGCTTCTCGACGGATCGGAGTGTGCGCTTGCTGGAAGTTGAGACAGAAGTGGTAGCCATTCCGGCACTTGCAAGGAGGTATGAAGGAGTTGTACGGTTTTTTTCTTTTCTTTTTTTTTTTTTTCTTCTGTCGATGTTGCTGTTGTCACACCGGCTTGATGAAGGAAATTGGGAAACAGGGGATGTGGATGCAGGAATATGGTATTTGAAGATAACGAAACGCTCTATGTCACTACGGTATCTGGCTGGTTGGGTGGGGAAATTTGCAGTTAAGGTAAAACCTGATTTTTGCTTTTGGATGTTTTTGGGCCCTTGCAATTACTGGTGCAGGTCCTTTTTTGTTGTGTTGGAGAGTTGAGTTAGGCTCGACCGGCGGGTCTATCTATATCTGCAAATCGTAGAAGAGAGTGATGCCAAAAAGAAAAGGAAGAAGGATGGCGATGTGACCAGGTGCCCGTTGATGAGTTGTGATTCGATTTGGAGAAGGGAGGTGGGTGGGTATGGTGCATTCAAGGATGGAAGGGAGGGAGGAAAGAAGGATGAAAGGATGGAAGCAGGAAAGTGTCAGCTCTTGTGGCCCTGGTAAGTTGGCTTCCTCGAGCGGAATGGCAAGGAGAGATTTTACGAATCCGCAATAAAGGTGAGAAAGGCGAAAGACAAAAAAAAAAAAAAAAAGAATCACAGCGATTGAAGATGCTTGGGGTCCGATTGGCCACTACGTCGCGCGGAAGAAGCAAAAGAAGCAAGGAATGGATCGGGAGGGAATCAGGTGCGGAGAAAGGAGGAACACAGCGTTGACGGCAACCGAATCGCATCCGTTGATACAGTCACAAGGATGCGCGCCGCCTTGATGGGATGGAGAGGCAAAATTGGGGTTGGATCTCAAAAGGCAAAACTGGGCTAGTGACCATCCACCCTTTGCTCTGATGCCCAAGAGGTAATGATTACGAAGCGATTGGCTACGCGTGAATCCGACTTCTTTTTCCCTTCTTCACTTTAACCTCCGAGGTGGAGTAGGGAAAAAAGTGGTGGATTTTGAAAATAGATGAGATAGAAAGGAAGGCCATTACCTAATATTCGTATGTTACCAAAAATTACCCCAAGATTACCAAAGGGGTCCCTTCGACACACTTTGGCCATCCCGACCAAGCTCTGCGAGACGAAAAAGTCTGGAAAGGCGTCAGAATC
The DNA here is from genome assembly GCA_003144235.1 of Violaceomyces palustris. Taxonomy (NCBI): domain Eukaryota; kingdom Fungi; phylum Basidiomycota; class Ustilaginomycetes; order Violaceomycetales; family Violaceomycetaceae; genus Violaceomyces; species Violaceomyces palustris. The sequence continues at coordinate 76,309 of KZ819701.1, read as the reverse complement.
CTCGCCTCCAAGGCCATCCAGTCCACCCCCCGGCTCTTTTGATTACCATAAAGTTTTCCTCCAGCCCTTCTTCCTTCCCGCGTGTATGGATAAGATTAGGGGAGGAACGTTGGATCCGGCATCAATTGTAACAGAGAGGCAGATTCGAGTCCGATTTGGAAATATCGCTGACACCACCGGGAGATTCGAGCAAACGCGGATCATCCTGGCTTGACCAGCTTGGAGTGTGAAAAAAGTATCAAGCGTAAAGCACGCCTAAAGAAAGATAGCACTTCAGCGAGTCGAAAGAGCGTCCAGGCACGCCACTCCCGTAATGACTGCTTGTCTAGCGCCATCTTCCCTCAAGCCTTGTCCCCTCCTTGAATCATCAGAAGAGAAAAAGAAGAATCGACTCCAACCTCAACTAAAAGTATAGTAAAAAATCACAAAGCAACAGAGAACCCCACCTGTTTCGACCCGCATCCCAGAGCCGTCCCTCATACCCCAGATGAGAAGGTGGATGATGAGGACGTGGTCGCTTGGATGACTTGCAGGTGAAAGAGCAAATGTAAGCGAACCAGCTTACCCTCCCTTTCATCCAGCGTTGTCTTTCCCCGCGCGAAAAGAGGCGTGGATGGCTCAACCAGAGCTGGTAGATCGAGCTTTCCTACCATCCTTTAACCGTCGCAGGAACGTCTCACGAACACCATGTAGCATCTGTCTCCCCCAAGTGTTGAAAACCTACCTCGCCTCACTTCGAGTAGGCCGATCGGAAAAAGGATCGTTGACGGAAGAAGATGGAAGCAAGGAAGAGCGAGCCGGGGATGGATAAAAAAAGTAGAGAGTGCCACTCACCAGCTCTCGTAGATATGGTTTTCGATGCCGATCTCTCGGCTGGGGCCGTAGGGGCAGAAGGGTGAGAGGTTGAAAGGATGAAAAGAGTTGAGGGAGAGCAAGGTTATGCGATGTTGACCAAGCTGGATCGAAGAACTAGAGTGAGGGGAGTGATATCCTGTCAAGCTCGATTCTTCGAAGGAGGTGGTTGTAGGATGGTGGTGGAAAGGAAGAAAGTGGGATAGGACGGATGATAGAAGCTCAAAAATGGGGGAGGGAGAGCAGAGAAAGTAGGGGAAGGGTGGGTTGGGAGGTTTAGAGAGAGAGAGAGAGAGGCAGAGGGCGGTGAACTGTCGGCAGGTGATTCGAGGTTGAATTTCTCAGGTGCAGAGCCATCAACTGCATGCACAGACTAGGCGGCCATGGAGAGAGCCTTTCTTCTTTTTTCTTTCTTCCCATTTTTGTTTCTTCCGTCCTTTGATTACTCAAACGCTGGTTGGACGCTGGTCGGGTCGAACAAGCTTAGGAACCGAATCTCGCAGACCCACACAGTCTTACTAGGCAACACTCATGACTCTGCCTGTTGCTGACCTTTCTAGCTGAGGCATTTATCTCCTTTCCTTTTTATCAGCGCACACATGAGATTTAAATTTGAAAGGCTCTGGGGCCCGGCAAAGGCTCTCTCTTCATCCACGTTTATTCTTCCTGTGAATCCGTTGAAATTCACGGTCAAAGTGGGCGCGCGCGCACGAATAAGCTAGGAAGAGTCAAAAATGGGGGGGGGGGGGGGGGGGGGGGGGGGGGGGGGGGGGGGGGGGGGGGGGGGAAGAGAGGGGGAAGGTGCGAGAGTGTGTGTGTGGGATCAAGCTGAATTAGAAGGCGTGCTCCGTCTTTGGAAAAGCTGGAGATCTGATTCGCCCAGAGGTCCTCTTCTCTGCCATGTTTGCCTCCCCTTGATCAAGCAGAAGGGGAAGGAGAAGGGAGTCTTGGTGGGAGTGTATGCACATTCACTTGAGGCTGACAGCAGAAGAGCGTGAGAGGAGCGGGGAGGGTCCCAGTTTACGCACATGCAGCACTCATACGGTACATGCATGCATTCAAGACTTTGGTTAAGGGGGGGGGGGGGTAAAGGATTAAGGACTGGATGGGTTCCTCACTGGAACCTAACAAATGGGTTGAGTCCGGTTGGGTAGCACTTGCGCTACCCCTCGCCATCCGCTCGCTGGTCTCCGCAGTGAGCTTCCATTATCGAGCCAACCAGAATCGAGCAAATCCGAGGCGACCTGTCAAGTTTGGAAGAGGAGGATACGTATTCCTGCAGATTCAGATTGTTTTCTTTCATCTACCTTTCCTGGGATTTTTTTTCTCCTTTTCTTTTTGTGAATAATCTGAGATTTCTTCGAGTGGGGGGAAAGGGATCTAAAAAGCCGGGTCGAGTCATCCAGCCAAGATTATTAACCACTCTGGTTTCCCCCTAAGCATCGGACTGCTTCTCCAAAGGGGGTGGTCTAGCTCTCCAAGCAACTTTAGATGGCTACCGCTTCTATTACCCGAGATTGCCTTTCCTCATGTGCATCACACATAAAGGCAAGTTTCGCTTCCTTAAAAGATGAATTGAGGATTCCCTAGTCGATTAATGGATGTTGTTTACGTACGGTTTTATGTAAGTGGATTTGTCAAAGACTATGAGTGGACAAGCCCAACCCTTCCCCCCACCGCTCAACATCCCGGATCAAAGACGAGGATTCGAATACAATGGTCGAATGTGCTCACAACCAAGTTAAGGTTGAAGGCTCTTCACGAGACTTGCTAACTTTCCGCTCCCTGTCTGTCACTAGCCAAATTATCTTCTCTTTCACGTAGACGTGGCCGGTGCAGGATTCCATCATGTTGCCCGCACAACGACCAATCATTTCACGTCCCGTAATTTCGCTCCGTTACGACATCCCAAACAACCCTCAAGCAAGAAGAAGTTCGAGGCCCCTTTTCACATCTCTCTTCTTCCCTTCTTCCTTTCCTTTTTTTTTTGGCTCTTTTCTTTTTGGTCCCCTTTTTATTCACCGTTAGGATTTCTATCAAGTCTAATCTTGTTCGAATATCCTTAATGGATAAGCAACTGGCAAAGAGATCCGGCCGAAAGACAACTCAAAACTTTCCTTCCGGTCCGTCCCGAAATGTTGGCCAAAGAAAAAGGTGGAAGAAAAGGGAAGACCACTCACCAGCTTACTCAAGACACACTCCCCATCCAACCCATGGGAACAGGCTTTACCTTCCGTACCTTTCCGTTTCCACCCCCAAGCACCCGAAGTCGAGGGCCAAGACCCCACCTCCATCGGCACGTGAGGTCTTCGCTCGTTCCAAATTCCAAACCGGCCAATAAAGTTCATCTTTTCTCTTCGGCCAAGTTTCTGTCACGCGCAACGGAAGAGGGCGTCTCTGACTTGCTGACTTTCCGGACGTAGGTATATCCTTTTCTTCACTTTTTTTTGTGGGTCTCTCCCTGCCCCCTCTGTTCTTCCTCTCGAGTCTCTACCGAGCCCTCATCCTCATCCTCGCCAGCCAGTCCCTTTTTCACGACCTCCACGTTGAACCCGCTGACCTTCTGACCTTGGCTGGGAGGTTTCGTCGAGGGGTAAGGCCAGGTCTTGATGTTTGTTGAGAAGACATCCGGTTCACCCCCCACGTTTTCCTTCGATCACGTCGAACGCACGCATTTCTAATCACGGCTCATCATCCCACCCTCGTCCGCCTGTTTCTCCTTCTCCTCCTGCTCCTGACCTTGCGGGAAAGCTTGAGCACGAATTTTTTCTCTTCTGCTTGTAAAGCTCGTCAAATCCGCCCCCCCCCCCCCCCCCCCCCCCCAAAGCTTCGGACCCGTGTTGGCACGGTGCTTGCGTGTCATGCTCAAAATCGTCGAGACAGGAGGGAAAGAGAAGTGGCGATGTGACAGGCCTGCTCCTACTAGGAGCGGGCTGGGGCGAACGGTTCTGTTCGAAACTTCTAATTTATTCTTCTGCACCAGCAGAGCCCTTTAAACATCCAAGAATACAAGTGACGATGGACACAGGGCTGAGAAAAGTTAGGTTGGCAAGGGACTGAAAACGGTGGGGCTTCTCGAAACGTCTCCTTCCCCAAAATTGCTTCTCCTTTCGGATCCTTGTGGGACTACGAGAGATCCCCCGTACTGAGAGGTCTGGTGGCGCCTGAGACTGTAGAAGAAAAGGATAAAAGTAAGGAAGACGTGAAGGGACTTTTTTTGTTGAACGTGTCTTAGCTCTTTCCGAGGCCCTCGTTCGGTAGAGTACGGTGTGTTAGGTGGCTTCCGTTACTCAGGCCCGGTGAATCATAGACTCGCGGGCAGGACCAACACCGATCCACTCAATCTTGACACCGAGGAAGCCCTCGATGAACTCGACGTATGCCCTGCAGTTCTCCGGAAGCTCCTCGTACGTTGTCGCACCGGTGATGTCCTGCTCCCACCCTGGGAGGGTCTTGTACTGGACCTCAACCTGGGCAAGGACCTCAAGATCGGCCGGGAAGCTTGGGAGCTCCTTACCGTCCTTGAAGTAGGCGGTGGCGATCTTGAGTTCCTTGAGGCCGTCAAGAACATCCAGCTTGGTGAGGTTGAGGCTCGTGTATCCATTGATGAGGCACGAGTACTTCATCATGACCAAGTCGAGCCAGCCGCACCTTCGCCTTCGGCCTGTCGTGGTTCCGTACTCGGCGCCAACCTCTTGCAAGTGGTTGCCGATGTCATCGAGGAGCTCGGTTGGGAAAGGACCCATACCAACACGGGTGGTGTACGCCTTCATGACACCGATGACGTCGCCAATCGCGGTAGGTGGGATACCGAGACCAGTGCAGACTCCACCGATGCTAGTGGAAGAACTGGTGACGAAAGGATACGTTCCAAAGTCAATGTCGAGCATGAGGGCGTTGGCACCTTCAACCAGAACACGGCGCTTGTTGGCGAGAGCGGCGTGGATGAAGGACACGCCGTCAACAATGTGGGGTCGAAGACGCTCAGCGAAAGCCTTGTACCTGGCGATCTCGCCCTCGGTGTCGTACTCGAAGTGTCCGTATCGCTTGAAGCGACCCTCGACGAGCTTGCGGAACTTGGTCGCGAAAAGGTCAGGATCGTAGAGATGATGAACGCGGAGGCCAGAGCGGGAAGCCTTGGAAGAGTAAGCGGGGCCGATTCCCTTCTTGGTGGTGCCGATACTGCTGCCTCCAAGCTCGACCTCCTTAAGGCCGTCGACCACCTGGTGGAAGTCGAAGACAAGGTGGGCTCTGTCGGAGAGGAAGAGTCGGCCTTCGCAGTTCAGACCCTTCTTTTCCAGAGTGTCGAGCTCAGCGAAGAAGGAGGGAATGTGGACAACGACGCCTGATCCGATGAAGCCAGCACATCTCGGGTTGACCAGACCTGAAGAGAGCCAACGATGAGCAGTCGTAGGAGAGGCAGGTGAAAGGAATAAAGATATGAGGTCGACAGGGTAAGGGTACGTCAGATACCGCGCTTGTCCTTCTCTCCGTTCATCCTATCCAACGGTCGTAGGCATAGCAACCCGGCACGACCGTCCGCTCGTGCTCGTCGAAGGGCAAGCCATTATCGACATTCTTTCACCGCACATGGGCGATCCTCTCAGAAAAAGAAAGCGAAACATCTCTACTAACCAGAAGGTAGCAAGTGGAAGTCAAACTTTGTCTTGACCTTGTCGGGACCGACGTGGGCGACGATGGTGTGGCCAGCGTTGTTTCCTCCGGCGCATCGAGCGCAGACATCCATCTGCCCACTCAGGACGTCGGCGAGCTTGCCTGCACATTGAACAGGTTGGAGTGGAGTTCGAGGCCAAAACGTCAGCTTCTCATCCTATCTGATGTGAGCCACCTTGACAAGAGCGCTTTCAGCATGGGAAACCAAGAAGGCAAAGTAGGAGAGGCCAACGAGGGCTGAAGTGACGATCCCAACCTAAGGATTCAAGAGGGGGAGGAGCAAGGAAAGTGAATGGTATTTACCTTTGCCCTCATCACCCCACTGGGCGCCAAGAAGAACGGTTGCCTTACCGCCCTCACTCGACTCGGAAGGTTTTGGCATGGCCGCCATGGTGAATGGTGGCAACCTCAGTTGACAAACTGGAGCCGTTGAGGTTGTAAGGGATGGGGGGTTTTAAAATAAGAAAGAGGGGTGTTAGGGGAGAGAAGGGAAACGGGAAGTTCGTCCCCCTCGCTGTTGTGGGTAACAGGGGTGAAATCGAAGAGATCGAGATGAAAGAAGCTGGAAGAGGTAGGTATGGCTAGCTATCTCGGTGCTATAGCTTGCTCTCTGCGGGATTGCGAGACTTAGTGAGCTCCATGGCCAGGGCCTGATTTTGATTTTGGGGGATTCAGCCCGTTGGACTCTGCCTGGCCTTCCCCGAAGTGGGGGAGGGGGGGGAAGACAGCTTGCCTTGTTTCCAGCTGAGGGTGATCGTGACTCGTTTTTTTTTTTCTTTTTTCCTTTTCTCCCTACAATTTAAAGTCGAATCGTTTTCTTTCGATTTTTTTTATTAGCCCGGAGGAAGACCAAGACGAAGTCCTAGAGGAACGAGAACGTTTACACAACAACGGCCAACTCCAGAGGCACTACATTCTAACACACTATACGTAGCGGTGTTGCGGCCATCATTGTCACCTGTCATGGGTGTAATCACGGAATGAGGCTAAAATCTGAGCGCGCCCCACGAATGTTAGCCTTTCTGCAAGATGGTTGAGGGAGTGTCGTACAATGCGCGAGTAGTAGTACTTGCCCATTCGTCACGTAAACGAAGCAATGCATATGTGAAGGAGTGGGTCACCCCAGCACTTCCTTGCTTCGCCCTCAGCTGCACGTATCTTACAGACTCAGAGGTGGATAGGGAGCTTCCCAGCTTGAAAGCGCGCACATGGTAACGCCTCAAACCTTTCATTTTTCTTGGCAGCCGTCACCTGACGACGACAAGTAGACAGGGGGTGGAATTGGCATCGACCTACGTGACGGAAGAACTTGTAGCAAGAACTTGTTCTCATGAAGGTATCATGCCACTTTTATCTTTGGTATCATCATCTTGCCCACCCTGTTCATGGCCCCAGTGACAGTGACTTTTCACCGCGCGGTTGCAAAACGTCCCGCCCGACATCAACACATGCTTTTGCCTGTACAACAGACCTACTTCATGCTTATTATTCAGACGATAACTACTACAACAGGGAACGGAATCCAATCTGGATCCTTACGCTTCTCAGAAAAGCTGGCCCATGTCGCCAGACAAGAAATGGCGAGCAGGCTTTGCGACCGAGAAGGAGGAAGGAAGAGAGGAAGGAAGAGAGGAAGGAGAAGAGAGAATCCGACCAGGCACAAGGAGGGGGCGACGGTCCCATTGATGGATTCAGGTAGGGTTTTAAACCTTTCTAGGTCCTCGGCAAGCGAGAAGTCTCCACGCAGGGACAACGACTCGCGTTCCGTGCTTGACTCTATTATGTTTTGATCATCATTGTAGAACAATGGTCCGTCCGTTGCCCCCTGTCCTTCATCTGCTCTCTCTCTCTCTCTCTCTTTTTCTTTCTCCCTCCTGTCTCTGAATGGCTTCCACTTGAAGTCTCATGAGCTGTATCCGAGTTGGTGACTGGCACCGGGTTCTCTGTGAGGGGTCCGGGATGCGAGGGGAAAGATGGTGAGTATTGTGACCACCACAAGGATGGGCATCGTCATGATGGAGTCCGACATTCGATCTGATCACTGCGGAGAAACTTCATCGTCGAATGTGCGTGTCATTGCAGATTTCATGGTAGGTGCTTTGTTGATCTACTGGCCAAGAACGTCGTGGGAGGAAGGGAATGGAGCTGATTGCAAGTGAAGGGTGATGGTGGGGTGTGGTGAGGGCAAAGAGATTGGGAGAGAAGGGAAGGTTATAAGGGGATGCGGGAAGGGCGACGAGCATGGTTGATCGGCGGCAAGGGAGAGGAAAGGAGAAGAAGAAGAAAAAAAAGAAAAAAAAAACGAGGAAGGAAAAAAGTCGGTGAAAAAAGTCATTGCGTGAGTGTGAGTGATCGGGGCAGGATCTCTCCGAGGAATGGGATGGATGGTCGGTTGTGGCGCTTGCTGCGGTGGGCCCAAATTTGGTTGGCGGACCCCGTAATCCCCTAAAACGCTTTCGAAGACCCTGCGAGTTGATTTGTATTCAACTCTAAGAAACGACTTTCCTAAACCTAAGCTCAAGGAGGAGAAAGGAACGATTATTTCCCTGTGATGAGAAAGGGAGAAGAACAACACCGACGACTCTTTCACTGACTATCTGCAAGTGGGTGCCCGCGTCAAGGATTCTCTACAAAACCTCAGCCTGAAATGGGGGGAGAATGAGCGGCACAATCATGAATACAGTCATCCACATCGAACCAGACGGAGGAGGCCTTCAAGCTTGATTTAAACTCGGACCAGAGGGCGAATGGGAGTGAGAAGTTTGGAAGTCAGAGACTCTCCTTTCCACCTTCATACCAACCATCAACTTGCCAGGATGAGCGAGGTTCCACACAGTCGTCGTGAGTGAGGCAAGACGAGGGACGAACAAGTGTAAGGAAGAGGAAGAGTGAATCGGTGAGAGAGAGTGGGAAGGGGGGATAGATAGGTTTTCCTGTGGTTCACAGTGGGGGACGAGGCTGGTGGCATGGTCCAAGCCCAAGCCCAGGCCACAGAGACCAGCCCAACTCGAACCAAGTTCGTTCGCGACTAGAGAAAACCAAGTAGAAATCAAACGAATGTTAATTTTTTTGATGAGCGTTCTCTAACCATATAAATTATTCATGCATACCAGACGGAAGCATGGTTACAATTCGAGTATTCGATTATGGATCATGACCATCAATGTTGACGATATGCGCGCATGGCGAAAGATTAGGAGTCGCAGTTGTGAGTAATGAGCCTAAGTGTTTTAGTTTGGGCCAGCTAACGAAGGCTTGTGTGGCATTTCTAACTCGCACCCTTGTTTCCCAAAAAAAGAGGAAGAAGAAGAAGAAGAAGAAAAGAAAAGGAAGAAAAACGAAAAGGAAATAGAACCACGGTGTAGGTGGTCAACTCGCGGTGGGATGGGTAAAACCTTTCGTATTCAAGTCGCTTCTTTCCCCCATCCACATTTATCGAATTGTCCCCACCCAATCACGATTTCTTTACCCAACCAAACCCTCCCCCTCCCCCTCCCCCATCCCCCTCCCCAATCCAATCAATCCACATCCCACACCCACCCTTGACTGTGGGCGACTCACCTCCTTCCACCTCCAGGGCGGCTCTACCCTCTCTCTCTCCCTTCCTTCCCTGAGGAAATTTTACCTCCCACGCCGACGCCTCTCCGATCAGGCCTGGTTCAGTCTGAGTGCACACATCATCCAACCATCTCTCTCCCACACCACCTCAACCCCTCTCCCATCCTCCTCATTCCTCCCCTCCCCCCCCCCCCCCCCCCCCCCCCCCCCCCCCCCCCCCCCCCCCCCCCCCCCCCCACCAACCGCCTTCCACCCCCGCAAATCCTTCTCCATTCTTCTCCATCCCTTCCATCACCATCCCCCCCGCACACGACTTAGCACGAACACCACCACTGCCACCACTGCCATGGCTAGCCTCGCCCGATCCGTGCTCCGAGCGGCGACCGCAAGGTCTGCTCCCGCCATTGTGAGTAACCTTTCACACAACGCCACCCAATCCAAGCGACCTCTGTCTTCGGCCCACGCAGTTGGTTTCTTCCACCGCTGCCGGACCTCTCTCGCTAAGACCCCAGGCTTGCTCAGCTGTCGGCACGTAGCCCCGAGGAGGAGGAGGAAGGTGGTAGCATCCCATTTCCCAGAGAGAGAGATGGAGCACGAGCTCCTTCGCATTTTGGGGAATCAAGGGGCGGAGGTTGGTGTGACGAAGAGCAGGGGGCAGAACGTGGAGGAGTCATTGAGCTCGGAAAGTGAAAAGCAAAGCGGTCGGGGAAAGAGGCTGGTTCAATCGCACTCGTCGCCCATACACTGGTCAGGACCCCGACGCTGACCCAAGATTCTATCTACTCTTTGGTTCTCCTTCTCTCCCCTCCTCCCTTTTTTTTCGAAAAAAAAAATCAAAATCATAATCAAATTCGATGGATGAAAACAGCCTGCCTTGTCCCGCAACGCTATTCCATCTTCCTCTCGCTTCGTTCACATCACTGCCGATGCCTCCAAGCCAGCCACTGAGATTCCTTCGTCGGCGACCGAGCCCTTCAAGGTTGCTCTGAGCCCAGAGTCTTTCAAGGGTTACAAGTTCGACGTCCCAGAGCTCGAGTTCGAGACCACCAAGAAGGAGCTCGTCCACCTCTACGAGGAGATGGTCAAGATGCGAAGGATGGAGATGGCTTCCGATCAGCTCTACAAGCAGAAGCTCATCCGTGGTTTCTGCCACTTGGCTATCGGTCAGGAGGCCGTTGCCGTCGGTATGGAGGCAGGTATGAAGCCAGATGACAAGCTCATTACCGCCTACCGATGCCACCCATTCACCGTCCAAAAGGGAGGAACAATCAAGAGCGTCATCGCCGAGCTCCTTGGACGCGAGGACGGTATCTCCAAGGGTAAGGGTGGTTCCATGCACATGTTCACCCCAACCTTCTTCGGAGGAAACGGTATCGTCGGTGCCCAGGTTCCAGTGGGAGCTGGTCTCGCTTTTGCTCAGCAGTACCTCGGCGCGGACAACGCCACCTTCGCCATGTACGGTGACGGTGCTTCCAACCAGGGCCAGGTCTTCGAGGCATACAACATGTCCAAGCTTTGGAACCTACCTTGCGTCTTCGTCTGCGAGAACAACAAGTACGGTATGGGAACCAGCGCCGAGAGGTCCTCGATGAACACTTCGTACTACACCAGGGGTGACGTGATCCCTGGTCTCCAGGTCAACGCCATGGACGTTCTCGCCGTCGCTGCTGCCACAAAGCACGCTAGGGCGTACACGCTCACCTCTGGCCCACTCGTGATGGAGCTCGTCACCTACCGCTACGGTGGCCACTCGCTCTCTGACCCGGGAACGACCTACCGAACCCGTGATGAGATCCAGGCCATGAGGAGCAGCTCGGACCCAATCCAGGGTCTCAAGGCCAGGCTTCTCGACTGGGGCATTGTTGAGGAGCACGAGCTGAAGCAGATCGACAAGGCTGCCAAGGAGGAGGTCGACCTGGCTGTCGAGGAGGCCAAGAAGAGCCCAGAGCCAAAGCCAGAGGCCCTCTGGGACGACATTTACTACAAGGGAAGCGAGCCTGAATTCATGCGTGGCCGTGAGAGGGAAGAGATCCACTACTTCAAGAAGTGAACGTTTCCGGTTACCCGCACCATCTCTCCGTACCACCCCGACCTCGCTCGCCCACCCCCCCCCTTAAGGCCATTTGCTCGGTTCGAGTCTTGTCCTTCCCCCGCTGTGCGAACGAGCGAGCATATGAAAGTATCAGTCCTGCGGGCCCGGCAACGGGGGGGTTTGGCTGTACATGTTTTAATTAGAGTCAAATCAAGCCCTTTCTCAACCTCTTGGTGTGCGCAGGCGGCGCATCTCTCGATCTTCCATCGCTGGCATCGTGTGGTTGCGAACTTGTGAAGTCTTTCCTGTGGGGAAGAAACGTGCCTGCACGTCAAACCTAGATTCTCTCTTCCGTCCCCCGCCTCTTGTGAAGTCCAACTCCATCGTGGAGATTGGGTCAACGTACTGGAAAGAACCTCGCTTCGAACGGAACAGCCTTTTTTCTCCCCAAGGTTGCAGAACGAAGCGACTCTCCTCCAGACCCCCCGAAAGATGAGCGAATGCCCGCCCCCCCCCCCTCCCCCCTCCCCCCTACTACCCGGTTCCCCCTTTTTCGCCTTGGGATTTCATTTTATTTCATTATTCCTTCGTCCTTCCCTCCCAAGGGACAAGCTCCCTCTGCCCCTCGTCATCCACATTTTCTTCGCGGAATCGATCTGGAATAAGGCGAGGCTACAGTATTGAAAAAAAATTTCTATGCCTTCTTTTTTTTTTTCTTTTTTTCCCTTCTTTTGGTGGTGCAAAGTAGAGGCGACTTGCTTCCACTTTGACACGACGACTTCCAAGCTGATGAGGGATCAGTTCTTGAGGAATCTAGACTTGAGAGGGGGACCACCTTCTCAGACGAGGGAGAGAAGGTTGATTCTGATTCACTTGGGAGATGATGTCGTGGTCAACTTGTTCTTCATCAGGTGAACATTTGTTACTGAAAAGCGGATTATACATTATATAGTAGATCGGGCTGATATCGAATTCTGGTTAGTTTAGTGGCTATGACGGCGCCTTGTCAAGACAACTTGATGTTGACGCTCGGCGCAGACCCGGGTTCAATTCCCGGACCGGAAGTTTCTTTTTCTTCTTTTGCTCCAAAACACAATCTCACGTGTCCCCCTCTCTCTTCCGTCAATCCGGGTTTGACATCCAACGCTCCTCTGCGGGAGAGAAGGTTGCTGGAACCTTACCAAAAGTCGTCAAACTGTCGTTCTTCAAACGCTGGAATTACGGTGTCAGCCTTCCACGAAACCGTACATGGTGGGGCCAAACTTCTTTAGGAAAGCCCAGGATGGTACATGGCCAGCATTGAACGACCTGTGGTCGTGCGTTACGACTGTGTCAAAGAGGAAGGGAATCGAAAAACCTGGTTGGAGGGTTTTCTCGGCTCGTCTAAGCCTTCAAGGGGGCCCGGCATCCTATCCGTCTTCTTTACTCTTCGCCTCTCGCCCGGTTCGGAATGCGGAATGCGAGCGGGGCTTGCTGAGGGCATCCAGTCCGAAAAAAAGCCAGGATTCGCTCGAACCTCCCTCCCTTCCTCTCTCCATTGTCGCTTGTAGAGGATTCGAGATACGGGGAAAGGTGGAGGCTTCAACGATCCCAGATGCTCGGCTCGGGGATCCTCCAGATCCGTCAGATACGAAGAGCGGCGAATCGAATCCAACCCGACTCTCTGCCTCGCTTCGCGTTTGAGGCTATCCGATCCTACGTCGTTCTAAGGGTGGCGTCTCTCTGTTGGGGTGGATGACGTAGTGAGGAGGAAATCGGGAGAGTCGGGACTGGCTCGTACCCTAACGTCCATGATAACCAGTGGCTGATCTTACCCATCCCCCAGATCCAAGGATCACTTTTTTTTCTTCTTTCTTTTTCTGGAGAGCTCCGAAAAGATTCCTTGCTCGGGCACCGTTGGTAGGCTACTTTGTGTCCAAAACTCTCTCTCTCTCTCTCTCTCTCTCTCTCTCTCTCTCTCTCTCTCTCTCTCTCTCTCTCTCTCTTCCTTCCTCTCTCTCTCTCTCTGCTCGATCAGGTTCGAGGAAGAAGGTGACAAGGGCGAGTCAGGTTCCCCTTGAGGTGGTTTTCCTTTTCGTTTGGGAGGTTGACATGCGCCGAGGTGGGTGTCGCACGAATGCGTGTTCGCACTGCATGTAAAGATTCAGACAGAACGTAGAGTACAGGCAGTACGGAACATCATGGCGCGCTCTGGCCGAGGAAGGAGAGACGAAGAGCAGAGGGGAGAGGGAGAGGGAAAGAGAAGAAAGAGGGAGAGAGACGGAGGGAGCGGCGGGGAGACAGAGAGAGGAAGGTGACGGGAGCTTCCCACGTGGAAGCCATGTTACCCCAAGTTCGCACATGGCTTCCTCCTTGAACCTTGCCAAATGGCAAGAGAAACCCGTTGCCAAAAGCTTGCTTGGGAACGGAGCGTCCGACCGCCTCTCTTTCGTCTTGCCGTCCTGCAGCAGGTATGAATGCTCATGCCTCCTATCTTTTTTTTTTGGCCCTCCACTCGGTCCTCTCCGTGAACATTCGGACGGCTTGTGCCGAAGGTTGGCTTCCTTTTCTTAAAAAACAGATAAAAATAAATAAATAAAAAATGCAAAATAATCAGGATAACGTATCAACGCCAACGATGCCCAGGTCTTCCAGCTCTTCTTCTCTTTTTTTTTTATTGGGGGAGGGGGCCTCAATGGGGGACCCGATGTCTTAAACCTCCCCCCTACCATCCTTTCTCCATGAGCAACTTCTCCGCTCAATCTATTCTCGTCACGTACTCCTGTTTGGCTTTGATCGTTCTGACACCTGGGTTTTCCTTTTTCTCGTTGAAGAGACGAGGCATGCACAAGGATTCGATAGCACCCACCTGTTTGAAGCGGTACCAAGATGTTGCAAGGTGAGGAGAGGATGGGGGGTTCACCTTGGTCTGATCTGAGACGAGAAAGCCGGAAGAAGTCGTTTCTACCCCTTCCCGTTCATTTCCAAGGAAACTGGGGTTAGGGCGGTGAAGGATCGATGATCGCGATCCTGAACCACCTGGCTCCAGGCCAACGACGAGGCTTGTATGCTTACACGACCCTCTCCTGAGGAAGAGAGAAGGGGAGAAGGGAATGACGGTGGGAGGACATCCTTCAAAAAAACCCCTTTCGCCCATCCTTCCAAGTTCCTTTCCTGATCTGGCTGGCCTGTGTGACTCTTACCTTCTCCCTCCCTCTCTTCCCCAGAAGACCTGCTTTGAAGGAGGTAGGAGGAGGCCGCGCATGGACGGAGGGGGGCTTGGAAAGGGATGTGGGTTCGAAACCCGACTGATCGGTGCACCTTTGAATCAGATGACCCCACCCCCCACAACCTTGACGGAACAGAGCCTGCATTCCCTGTGCGAGACTGAAGTTTGAGAGATGGTGGGAAACGGTGAAGCACCCATGTCGTGCCTCTAACCGAATCACGATTCACGGACGGAAGAAGCGCAGGAGGCGAGCGAAGAGAGAGGTGGACGCCACTGTGAATCTCGCTTCGAATCCGCTCAGAAAGCTCCCCCACCCACATTAAGACGACCTCCAGGAGGACTCCAAGTGGATGACGAGTGGATGGTCTTTCAAAAAAGGGGATGTAGAGTGTCCGAGTAACAAGGTTGGTGGAAATGGAATACAAAGATAAAAAACCTTGGAGAAGATCACGCGCGGATCGCTTAAAGAACAAAGTCGACCTCGAAAAGCACCGACCGACGTTCTTGGTGGAAGCACGATGCTGTCGAAACCTTCTCCACTCTCTCACAAACACACACTCCCTCTCCTTCCTCTCCGCGAGTAGAGTTTGGTCGCATGGGTGGGTGGTGATAGCCGATGCTTTCGTGCCAGATCCCCATCGAGTTTCCCCCCTCTCCTTGCGCGGCTCTGCATTGGATCCACTGTATGTCCTGCTGCATGCACAAGGATCACGAATTTCGCAGGGGTGCGCAGAGTCAAAAGTCGATATCGACCACAGCACAGTGGTGAACAGCCAGCGAAGCGAGTGTGCGTGTGGACGAGGAGGAGGTGCAGCCAAGGTGGTACTGACTTCGTAGCACTAAAGGATGTATCTGAACGTGTACTGCATGTACGTACAGTACTTGGAGCGCTCACCTTGCGCGGTATAACGGTGACTTGTCTCCAACCCCAACCTCTTTGAGAGTCGAGGGATGAGAGGAACGTAAAGAAGAAAAGATGGATGGCCGCTTCTCCTACCCTCCCTCTCTCTCTCTCACTCACAGGAACGCACACACCCATCATGAGGTCGATCAAGATGAGATTCAAGTGAACGAGGGGATGGCGGAACGGCCGCGACCGAGCGGCGAATGCTTGGGGGGGTCTAGAATCCATTCGCAAGCGCTATCGATCCCTACGCGGCCGCCAGGTGAGATTGCGTAATCCATGGTCGGGTCAACAGGAAGAGGGAGGTGGAACGCGTCAGAGTGGAGGAGAGGTGGTAGGGCCGTGGAGGAGAGGTGGACGGGAGGGCTCCTTACGGGCGATGCGAGACTCTCGAGGGAGAAGTGAGGGAGGGAATAAGGAATCGAAAGGGGGGGTTGAAGAAGACGTTGGTGAATAAGAATGATGGATGGGGAAGGGGGGGGGG
>KZ819701.1:6176-50416 GCA_003144235.1 Violaceomyces palustris | reverse complement strand
GGGAGAGGGAGAGGGAGAGGGAGAGTGGGAGGAAGTGGTGTGAGGTGGGTCGAGCTTGTTGCACTCTCACCGGAACACTCACGACTGTGAACATGGGACACGCACTCAAGCTTGGCGAAGGGTGAGTTGCAAGACATTCACATTCTACATACGTGCAAGCAAGGGTTGGTGCAGGAGCGGGTGAGAGGCACGACTGCATTGGGGGACTGGGATGGATGGTTGGATGGATGGGACTTGACTGGCTGGACTGGCTGGCAAAAGCTCCCCCCTCTCCGCGTCGCTAGTCACAGAGAAGGGAACCAATAGTTCACGTATCCTTGTATCCGTTGTGAACCCTACGATCCCTCCCCTTAAACCAGTCAGTCGCCACTCACACTCACTCACTACTAACTCACTGACTACTCTACTCACTAGCCAGTCACCACTTCACCTCGCTTGCATCGAGAGAGTTCACCCAAGGGCCACCCAAAGGTTACAAACGTACGTAACAGACACCCCCCCTCCCCCCCTCCCCCCCCCAAGTGGAAGAGTGAATACAAACAAAGAGAACAAGAACGAACCCAAACCAAACCAAAGCATGCCCACAACCTCGCCCGTTGCTTCATCCTACATAGGCTACGGGTTGGGTCAAGGGGTGGGCGTGGCAAGAGGGCTCTCACACACCCTCACCCGCTTTGAATCCACGGGTTGGAGGCACGTACCTACTTTGCCTACTGGCTCTACTCGATTCACGGCCGTACGCTCCACATCCAGGACGGGGCGTAACAGGCTTGCTCCTCCCTCTCCTTTCTCGCAAAAAAGGTCGGTGAAAGAAAGCCGAGAGGCGAAGGAGGGGGGACAGGGGGGTAGATGGAGACCCAAGTAAGTCTGTTGCTAGTTCGTTGGTCAGCTACGGTCCAGCCCTTGTAATCCTTCGGTCCGTGGTGAGTGGTTGAATTGGGCGGGCGCGGTGGCGTGTTTATTCGTCGAATCCAGATCGAAAGCTCGAGTCTAATCCCAACCACCCCTTTTTTCTGAGTCTTAGGTACGTGAGCTAACCCTAACTAAGACTCATGCTTAGGAACTCTTAACCACCACCGTATCACCCAAAGTAAGATTCCCTCCGAGTAAAGTTGCTAGCTAGTCTTTCGCTTAAGAACATCATCTTTCTTTCTAAAAAAGGGCTTCTTTCACACCTCACCCGAGACCTCGGCCCTTATCTCTCTCCCCCCCCCCCACTTCTTTATTTTCATTAGAGTGACGCATAGGATCAGACCCTCTCACACCCGCACATCCTCCGGCCCAAACTCGTGCACCACCCTCCCTCTCCCCACCGTGACTCTTTCATGTAAACCAAGAGCGGAGGCGAGTCTCGCCATGCCCTTGCGCCATCTTTCCCTCTTTTCATTCTTTTTTTGGACAAAAAAAAAAGAGAAATCCAAAAGAAGGGAAGGGGGGAAAGGATCGGTCGAGAGAGAACCCTTTGTTAAGCGAGGTTGAGGTTGGCGCCCTGTCCCCTCGAGACCCAACCCAACCCTTAGAAAGAAAAGAAAAAAAAAAAGAAAACTGTAAGTGGGGGGGTGTGTGGGACGCGGGGGAAGGCAAGAAGGGGTGCAGGTCTTGAAAATGCTCATCCACCTTGGTGCGCACTGTGGGGTCAACGGGGTCCCTACCCTTCCCCACCCCTCACTGGGAACCGTTCTCTCCTCCTCCCTCTGCACGAAAGTACCAATTTCAAAGCTTTCACTCTCATCAAGCCTGGCAGACCTAGTAAGAGTGTGGTTGGAGAAGGAAGTGATCGTGGCGGGAGGGGGGGAAGGAAAGAACAAGGTGAAGCGAGGAAGGAAAGCAAGTGAGAGGCGCGCGCAGGAAAAGAGCGTAGGGGAGAGGAAGCCGAGAAAAGCAATTGAGGCAATCGGGATAGAGGGGGGACGGGGGAAGGGGGGGACGTTGTACCCGTGGCAAGAATAATAAGACACAGTTCCAAAGTGGCCAGACCATCGGGTTGAAGGGAAAGGGAGGGGAGAGAAGAAGGAGAAAGGGAGAAGATCGACGAGGGTGAACGAGGAGGGTGGTAGGAGGGCAGGAAAGTCGCGGCGGAGGGAAGCACGCCATACCGAGTGTCCGCCAGTCGCTGTTCTCTTTCAATGCGGAAAGGAGAAAAGGTGATGGAACACGGTGAGCCTCCAACCCGACCCGACCACGACTGTCCCACCCCGGGACGGCAGGATGATTGCGGGGTAAAAAGTGCCCGGGTTTCCTCGGGACGAGGAGTTCGCAAAAGCATGCAGAAGGAATAGCAAGACCCCGGTACTTGGCAAAGGAAATGAAGACAAAAGTGCGTGAGAATCCCGTGAAGAACGAAAAGAAGAGGGTGAAGAGGTTGGAAGGAGGGGAAAAAAAGAGAAAAAAATAGAAAGTAAAAGTTGGTGACGAGGAATGAGAGGGTTCATCGATCTTCAGCGACATCAACTCGGACGAAATCGTCCTCGTTGGCTTCGTTGTAGGAAGGAATGGATGCTGAAGAAGGATCTTCGCCCAACATCTCTCCGTCTTCGTCGTCGTCGTCGTCGACATCCTTATCTTGGACATCTTCCTTCTCTTCAGCCTCTGCACCCTTTTGATCTGAAGATGAAGGCCAGGTCGGAGGATCTGTCGTTGCCGCCCCATTTTCAGGTTTCATGGATTGGGCCGATACACTGGGGCTGGAGACCGATTCGCGTTTGGCCCGATCTTGTCTGGTCTCGACGGCTGAAGAGCCCGGATCCACCCTGTAGCCTTGGCCATCGCGCACTCCATCCAGCGAATTCTCGGGACTGAAGGAAGCGGGTGAAGGTGAGGTCGGCGAATTGCCCTGAGACCTTTGACCAGCGACAAAGGCCAGGAAGGGATCGACGGGCTTCAGAGAATCCCTCTTCTTGCGTCCCTTGTCCTTGGTCGGACTGTTGACGCCGACATCTTGATCCGAGTCACCGTCGCTGCCCTCACCTTCGTTCTCGGTGCTGGTCTGATGGGTGCTGTCCAGATTCTGGCCCAAATCGGCCCTCTGAGGTGAGTGGAGCGAGAACACCGGCGACGAGCTCTCGTCTCCGTTGGACAAGACGAGGAACTGAGATGGGTTCTCGCTGCCCATGTGTGGCGGATCATCCCGGGCTATTCCGAGAAGGTGGTGCGGCTCGTCGTGATCATCAGCGTCGTCTGTGTTACCAGCCCGATCTGCTGGCTCCGTGCTAACGGCTTCACACATGCTGGTGTCAGGATCAAAGTCGCCACCATGACCGTTCTGGTCGGAATACCTGAGGCTATGGCCATCGATCCCACCATGGAAGCTAAATGGCCGACTTTTCGTCCTACCATTCATCTCGACCTCGTCGAAATTGCCATCGGCCTCGCCTAGAGAGCCGCGAGTCTGGTCTTGATCCTGGTCCATGTCGTCAGAACTGTCTCTGTACATCCCGTCCGTGGCTTCCATGGTGCCTTCGTCACCCTCTTCCCTTGGCCCGCTTTCGAAGTTGCCATCCGGGCGGTGGGCGCCTCCATCGGCTGGGCCAAGCACCAGCGCCCTCGGGTCGTACGGTGGCGGGCTCCGGGCGGTATAGTGCCTCTCGATTTCGTCTTCGGTCAATATTCCATCGACCATGCCCCTTACCTCTGGTGACGAATCCCTTGCCAACTGAGCGATGAGTGACAGCAAGTTCGAAGATCTGGACTGAGGGGAAGCGTAGAGCTCGTCCAGCCTGCACATCAGGCTGACCGTCCTGGCCAACGCGATCCGCACGTTGATGACGGGGTCATTCCCCATGGGGATCAGCCTACCCAGAAGGTGCACCTCGCATAGAGCCCTTTGGATCCGACTCTCGACCAACGATTGGATCGAAAGGAGACATGCGACGCGGACCCGGTAGGCCTCGCTATCCGCGAGATCGCCGACCATGCCGATGAAGCCATCAGCGATCACTTGATCGTGCTCGGCGAAAATATGGTAGAGTGGGGGCACCTGATTGTAGGCAAAAAAATAAAATAAAAAATTGCGCGGAGACGGACGAAAGGTGGACAAAGGGAGGGGCGGGTTCAGTTTGGAAAGAAAGTGCGCAGCGGATAAGGAGGAGGGTAACAATTTTCCTTGGTTCAGCACTCACACATTTGACACCAGCGTCCCTGACCGCGCTCACTGGATCCGAAAGAGCAAGTTGCATAAGCGAGACCAGGTTGCCGTCTTCGTCCTCGAGCAGGAACTGCTTGGCCATCGAGGGGACGTGTTGAGCAAGCCTCTCCCGCAGTCGCCAGTCGCGAGCAAATTCGTTACCCCAGAGTTCCAGCAGATTCCTGAGGCCATCAACAGCTTTTTCTTTTGCCAAGGACGTCATGAGCACGTCAAGGTTTTCCAGGATCGCCGTCCTGACTTCAGGGTCGTCGTCGCGGAAAAACCTGTCGGCAAGCGGAAAGAGATCCCTTTCGGCTGCTTCTGGTCCGATGATCTTTGCAATCTCGTGAAGGGACGAGGCGAGGCTCTTTCTGACCTTGGGGATCGGGTGATTCGAAAGATCCGCGTGCACGCTCTGTATCCGTGGCCAACTGTCACGGCCCAGCGTCAAGACGACAGCGGGAAGGTTGAAGGCCATGACCAAGGGTCGATCCGGATCTCCGGGTTGCATCATGCTGAAATCACCTCCCCAGTTTGCTTCCATCACCGAGTGGTCACCGCTTAGTTGGGAGAAACCAAAGTCCGCCAGAAGCGAGTTTCTCTCTTCCTTCCTTCGATCTGCGTCAGATTCCGGGAGATCGAGGTCTGCCTTTTCGCCAAAGGACTCGTCGAACGAGACGGAATCCTCTTCCCCAGCATGGGGCGGCCCGTCGAAAGGCTCTCCTAGGAAGAAGCGGACGAGCTCGTCTGGCACCCCTTTCGGATCATCTTTGAAGAGGTAGATAGTTTCTCCGATGATTTCAAGAGCCGCCGATCTGACGTTGCGCGACACGTCATTGACGAAGACGCGGAGGCTGCTGATGACTTTATCATACCTGAGCTGGCCTTCGAGCCTTCCAAATATGGCTGCCAACGAGAAGCAAGCCGCCAGGCGGACGTGCCAGATCTTGTCGTTGACGAAGGAGTCGAATGCGGGCACAAGCTTGTCGAGGACCACATGGGGATCCAGACCCTTGGCCATCGGCCCTAGAGCGCCAGCCACCTCCTTCCTGACGAAGAATGCGGGATCCGAGGTCATCCTCAAGATCTCGGGGATGAACCTCTCGTTGAGCTGCTCTTTGTCGATGACTTCTTCAGCGCAAAGCGCCGCCAGTAGGCTCACAGATGTCATCCGACCAACGGCCGCTTCTTCGTCCATTTCTCCCTTGTAGTCGCTGAAGTTTGGTGAGCTGCTGCGACCGAATGGCGAATACCCGCCCGAATTCCACTGGTCGAGCATCTGGCTCTCGTTTTGGATTTCCATTCCGTTTCCGCCACCTGATCCTTCTTGAGCTGGCGGTAAATCATCCTCTCCTTCGTGCGCCTGAACATCCTCGTCCGCTCGACCCATGTCATCGTCGTTCCGGTCCTTGGTGCCATGATCCCCAGACTCATTTTTGGACAAAGGATCTTCGGATTCCAGTTGCATTGAATCCCATGTCATCCTCTCGTCAAGGTTTGGATCGGTCTGATCCCTTTGACCGTCCTGGCTCAGTCTGCCGATGGCGAACGCCACGTTCTCCAATAGTTCGAGCTCGACCGCTTTGCGGGCTCTCTCATCAAAGACGTACGGCTCGTGAGGCACTGGCTGACCCTCCCTCCCGGCGGCGTGGGTGATGTACCCATCCATCTCGAGCTCTTCGAGTCGAGCCCTTGCCTCTTCGCTGTCGTTAGCAGCCTCCTCCAGCAGCACACTTGGATCTCGATGTTGAAGGCGAACGAAGAACTGAACCAGCGTCATCTGCGTCGCTCCGGCGATGGTGTTGTTTTGGTTCAAGAGTAGGGCGCAAAGCAAAGAGGTGAAAGTTGAGACGCTGACCCTGGGTCTCTTTGCAATGTCGCTTTCCTCGTTCGATTCAGGTCGAGCGGTGTCATCGTCCGCCCCATCAACCTTCTTGACAGCCTCAGAAGAGGTGCTCAACATGCTCTTTCCCTCGTCCTCCAGTTCAGCTAGAGGGCAGTTCCTGAAGAAGAACCACATGATGCGGGAAAGCTCAGGCGCAAAAGCGGCGCATACGTCGAGCTCGTCGGTCCCTAACCCGTTCAGAAGAGGTATGATGTACTCAACGGCGTCGTTAAGCTCGACATCTCGGATCCAGTCAGGCAAGGACCTTGAGACCAAAACCCTGTGGGAGCCAACCGGCAAAGTAGAAGATGGCCAGGCGACCCGAGAATGGAAGGTGATATGATGGGGAGGACGCCGAAGGGATCCACATGGAAAGCACTTTTCAGTCAATCGGATCTGAGTTGTGTTGAGGATGCCAAGGGTCACTCACCGATGAAAGGCCATTTCGCTCTTGGCAAACAAGAAAATACGCTCAAGCGTGTTGAGGCTCTCCTCATTCGCATCGTTGGCCATCGAAACATCGCCAGCGTCCTCGGCCCCTTCCCCATCTTCCCCAAACGAGCCCTCGTCGCTTTGGAGCTCGAGCGAGTTGCTCTCGCCACCGCCAGCCTCGAGGTCCAGAAGGTCGCCATTCGTTACCCCGTCGTCGTTGACGTTCGAGTCTCTGAAGTAGCTGAGGTAGCTTCCTCCCTGCGGCGGTCTGGGCTCCACCGATCCGGATGGAAGCAGAGGAACCGCTGAAGATCTCGTGAGGCTGGGTCTCTTCGGTAGGTTGGGCCTGGCTGGGCCCGCGTGTTCGTTGCCCAAGGAAGGCGGTGAGGGAGCAGACATGACTCGCTCGCGCCTTTGATCTTCGGAAGGATCCTCATCGTCCGAGTCGCTTCTCGACATGAAACTTGCCTCCTCGGGCCTGTCCATCTCGGTGGCTCCAAACATATTGTAATCCCTTTCGAGGTCGTCCAGATCGACATCCTCGTCCTCGTTGGTGCTCACGCTGTCCCGTCCAGAGCCAACCGAGCCGTCTTCTTCAGAGCCCACATCATCCGGATCATCGCTCAGCTCGTAGCCAGATCTCGGCGGCATGGCGATGAAGCTCCTGGTCTTCGGAGGGCTTTCACTCAGTGCCATTTCATCTTGGCGGCTGTCCGATGCTCTCGGGGATCCTGCAGAGCGAGTAAAAGGAAAAGTCGCAGACGTGGATGGAGCTTCTATCGACGAAGAGTCTCCTGTGAGCACGCTCTTGGCAGCGGTAGGAGTGTCTTGGTAAGGTTTCGATGGGTCATGTTCTTGAGAAGCTCTCTCGTCATCCGCCGACTCTGGATGGTCGTGGACCCGGTCAGGTTCAGAAGATTTCGTCTCGCTCCCCAGCAAGCCATTCAGAAGCCCTTGATTCACAGAGACTTCGGCAAGGGCATGGGATGCATCCAGCTTTGCCTCCGAGCCTTGGGAAGGGCTGAGCATTTTTGCAATTGGGTTGGCGAGGCTGGAATCGAGGAGGCCAAGCGCCGATCCAGATGGCCTCTGGTTCTCCGCCGATGCGGGTGCACCAGGGTCCGCCTCCTCTGCCTGGTGGTCTCGCGACGCTGGCCAGCCAAACCTTGGTGACGATGAGCCGATTTTCGGAGAAGACCGTGATGCAGCGTCAGGATCCGAATCCTTCCTCTGCCTTGGGCCCCCGCCCCCTGAGCCAAGGCTGTTTTCAAGGGGGAAGAATCGTGATGTGGGGGACGAAGACAGTGCACGCATCTCTGCAGGCCTCCTAGGCCTAGGCCGCCCAACATTCGGGCTAGTTGAAGGCCCAGGCACCGCGATCACCGACGGGTTGGTGGGAGATTGGGAGGTGGTGCCAAACTCGGCCTGAAGCGAAGGCGGGGCGGGTGAATGCAACCGGTTCACGAATGGGGCGGCGTCAACAGCGTTGGGAGAGGAGGAGGGAGAGGCTGACGAGGATCTGCCTGGCATATTCAATGGCGCTGTGGTTGGCCAGACCGAATCCCAAGCGTGCTGAGGGTCAGGGTTCAACGGCATGCCACCCGCTTGCGACATGAGTTGGGATACCACAATGGGCGAAGGAACTCGGTGAGGAGGCGAGAGCTCTGCCGATGAGGATCGAGCGTGGCCCAAGGCTTGTATGCGGGGCGACAAAGGCATGGGGAAGGACCTGGCTGGCGATGTGGTCCTCCTGTGATCCTCCCTGTGCAGTCCGCTCCTGTCTCCCAGCCTGAAACCCCTCCGAGAGTCTGGCGACGTGCCAGATTCAGGAGAGCCTCCATCCCCGTTCCATCCCGACCCATTACCCGAATGTCTGTGCTGCTGCCTGCTTGCACTGGCCCCTATCGATATCGGAGGGAGTCCGTGGGGTTTGAGAGAGCTTTCCAAGCTGGCATCCCCACCATAGCCAGAACCGCCATTGTTGATACCGAGTATCGGACTGGTCCTGTCCTTTGTGTCGATAGAATGATTCCTCTGATGGTGCCTTCCACCCTCCCTCTTCGTCCCCGACAAGATTGGGCTTGGCGAGAGCTTCTGAGATGGACGGTCACCCGCTGATTCACTACTAAGAGAGGGAGAGGACCCAAGGCTGTAACTTTTCGTTGCTAGGTGGATAGCAGGACGGAAAGCGGGCAAGGAGGCAGAGAGGTGATCCGTCAGCATGATTGGATGGGGGGGGGGGGGATCGAATTCAACCACCCGTGGAAGAGATGAGGAAGGGATTGCGGGTTTGAAAGAAGGCAACCTTCAAGCTATTGAGGGTTGTAATCTGCCGTTCGATGATGATGGCTCGCTTCGCCTTCGAATACTCACCACTCGCATCATCTGTCATGGCTTCACACAGACGTAAAGACCGACCCTTGGGTCAGTCCGACGTGTCTGTTCAAGCAAGCCACCTTTCAAGGTGTACCTCAATGAAGCTTTGCTCGAAAGGGGGGGGGGGGGAGACGTTCCAGAGGATTCGATGGTGCAGCCCCGAAAGGCGATGTCGACTTTGCTTTTACGAATCGGTCCAGGTCGGAGAGGTAAAAGGAAAAAAAGACAAAAAACCAAAAAAAAAATATTAGAGAAATATGAAGGAGAAGGAAGCTGGAAAAGAAGAGGCTTGACCTAGAGGTAAGGAGGGCGAGCGACCTGCGGCGTATCTGGTATGGGGAGGGGAGGGTTGTGGGCTGAAACCAAGGCGTGACCCTTTTCGTGTTGTTGTGAAGGCGAAAATCGCGGTGATTCCTGCTTGCCCCTGGCTTCACGACTTGCTTTCAACGTAGGAGGAACCCAGCCCCTCTTTCTTTCGTCCGAGGAAGGAGAGGAGGGCGATGGGAAGGATGAAAGGTGGGGGCCAAGTGAAAGATACCGAGGGAACGTAGGGTTTGGTGGAGAAGAAGGCCGACCAGGTGTGGACGAGACTGGAAAAGTGAGAGACGATTGACGATCACGATTCGCGAATAAGAAATCGGTCAAACATCAGGAAGCGAAAGATGGATTCCAGGGTGAGAATGATAATTCGACTGGTGCACCCAGTCACTATTCTTTTTTTAAAAAAACAAACAAAGAAAAGACAAAAAATGAAAGAGGGATTTGCAAAAGATGAAAAGAAAAGGGTGAAAAGAAGGAAAAGGAGACCTGAAACCACTCCCAAGTGAAAGTCGGAAAGGGAACGAGTCAAGGTGAGTAAGTAGTCCATAGAGTATGAATCTAGATGAGTGGGATAGGGAAGCTGGTGGGAGTCTGAGTCGACGACATGAGCTTGCCCTCTCTGTTCCTTGGCCCATGGTTCCCCACTCTTGACCTGCGACTGTTTACTACCAACGCTTACGCCTCATTCCAAGCCGACTCCCCTCCTTGTCTGAGAGAAAAGGAGAGATGCCCTCGCGCCTGCCCAAAAAAAGGAAAAAAAAAAAGAAAAGAAAAGAAGACCCCGTCGTCTATCAAAGGTTTCCCTCTCTTGCAAGTGTGAATGTTTGGTTGGTCGATGGGTGTTCGTGCAGCCTCGGGAGATACACAGGCAGGCACATCCGCACGTTGAGTTCCTGATTTCGAGCAACATCAACCGTCCGTTCCGCGCCAAAGACTAGTTTGACTGGTCGATCGACTCGCGTTCACTCTGGCTCTGTTCGTTAGGGAGAAACGATCAAGCCACTCGACTGTTGTACAGTACGTAAAGCTCGAATGCTTCAGTACGTATTCGCGCACAAACGGTACCCAAGGCCAGCTGAGGCTCATGTGATTCGACCAAAAGCGGAGCGCTTTGCAAAGCCGTCTTCGAAGGGTTTCAATGGAGAGGAAAAGGGTAGGGAAACGTGGCGAGAAAAAGAAAGGGGGGTAACCTGCTCACGCGATCACCACACGACAGGGGATGGCCAAGCGCACCCGAAAAGCGAACAAGCACAACTCCATCATCCGAGATGAAGGCCAGAAAAGGGATGCGACAATGAAACCAATCCAGGAATATCGATGGATCGCAGGGATCAAGCACCCCTCCCAGAGCAAGAAAGGCCCAATGGGCAAAGCGGGGAGAGAAAGAAAAGGAAAGGAAAGGGTAAACCAAGAGAGGGAAAGTGACGTGCAGCCTCATTGAGATCCGCGAGAATCTGTCAACCAATCCTGGAAAGAAAGCCCGGGGGGGGGGGGGGGGCACTCCCCTCCCCATTCTGCCTTACAAAGCATGTGATTCATCTGGCCTCTAGCACACCATGCCCCAGATGTACTCTCCTTTCCCATAGTGATTCGGGTTGACGAAGCGTTCGAAACAAAAGGAAGAAAAACGCCACCCAATACGATGGAGGAGGTAATGGAGGAGAAACGATGAGTCGGTTCGATTTTTCTCTCTTTTCTTTTTCTTAAAAAATTTACTAAAAATCGACGAGGAACAAAACGACAGGTGAGGTAGCCTCAGAGGATATATGTGTGTATACGGATTCGTTTTGATCGACTGAGGATATGACGGGAAAAGCTGGGTTTGTAAAGTTACAAGATGGAGTGGTTCGTGTTCAGATTTCTTTTACTATTTGTGTTTAAGAGGAGAAGAGAGACGTAGGAAGGGGGAACTCGGTTAAGAAGGAGTGCCAGTTGAAGATGAATGACCTCCACGGATGACAGAGGAAGTCGACAGAGGTCGGGCTTGATCCTGTGAAAATTCCCAAGAGATCCAGGGATTGCGGCAAGGAAGAAGCCCGAGTGAGGAGGAAGAATGGGAAAAGGAAAAATACGAGAATGAAAGCAATTGTTCGGAACGAAGAGCAGAGGGTGCCGGGGAACCTCGTGTAGGGGGAAGGGTGAAAGTGATCTTCCACGCTTCAGGAAGGCGATAGCTGTTCGAGTATCTTCCCAGAGGTAAAAAGGAGTCGCATGGGTGCCCACATCCGGGCATAAGGAAGAGCCTAGAAGCTCGACGGTTGGAGAGCGTTCCTCCAAGAGGGGAGAGGCGAGTTCGGCGCCAACCTAGCTCTTCTCGAGAAAGCCGAACTCGCACCAAGCCTTCCCACCGATCCGAGCACGCTTTCTCTTTCCCTGCCGATCGCTTCGGAAGGGTCCTCAGTAAACTGACCAAATGCTGACCTTTTGCCATCCTGCAACTAGATTCGACCTGTCCTGCGTCACTGCAATCCTAGCTGAATCGCAGCTTCGATCCCAAACTTATTGATCGCCCTTCAGCTTTCACAAGGTTCCGAACGTGTTCTCGCCCGAGTAGCTGACATAAAGGAAGCCATCCTCGTCCTTGTGCTCCTCGTAAATAGCACTCATGAGCGCCGCCGTGGCAGGAAGCACTTCATCGACGAAGATGAAGATGGCCTTCTCTGGGGCCAGCTTGATACGCTTTCGAATTACGTAAACAAACTGGCCGACGGTGAGATCCGAAGGCACCAGGTACTTCTTCTTGTCGATGGTCGGAATATCCGTCCTGTCCGCCTTTTCGCAAATGACCTGTTGCGAGGCGGGGCAAGAAAGGATAAGACAAGGTGCTGTCAGAAACCTTTGTGCCGTCCCTCTCGCCCAGAAAAACGGCGGAGGCCATCAATGCTACCGGTTCTGCACAAAGAAGGTCACGCCAATCGCACCGGACCAGAAAAAAAAAGGAAAAAAGGAAAAAAAAAGATAATAAAATAAGAGAAAAAATGGGGGGCACATGTGGTATAGCATCTGACCAGATCCTCTGGACTCTTTCTTGGAAGGGCATGTGACGGGGGTCACTCACTGGTATGCGGTCAGGATACTTTTGCCTGATTCGATCAGCCTCAGCCTTGCGCTTCTCTGAGAATCGATGGGAATGAATATCCGGGTGGAGATAGAAGAATTGGTGTAAGCACGCTCCTCCCATCGGAAAGGACTTCTCCATCCCCGGCCCAAGCTGTTGGTGGACGCCACCATCACGACAGAGCTCGTCGTCGGATCCACGCGCTCTTCGTCGTAAAATAGCTGAACTAAGGCGATCCTTCATCTCTGGATGGAGGGAAGAAAGGCCGATTCCTGATGCCAAGATGCCTTGAAGAGCCTCGCAAGGGAGAGGGGAAGATGGGTTAGGGACTCACCAAAAGTGTGCTCGTTCTTGAAAGTCGACCTCATTTTCCCTTACTCGGATAGCTTAGAGAGAAGCTTGGATAGGAGAGGGTGGGCTTTCCTGCCTGATAACGATCGCCTAGACGTGCGAGGCAAGAAGGGTGAGCCTGGTAAGAGTTGGAAGTGGAGGGGATGCGTGCAATTTGAGATGCTGTGGGAGAAGACTCTTGATGATCGAAAAAAGTCGCGAGTGGGCAAGATCGTTGGTGTAGACTTTGGATCTTGGATTGTGCGGTAAAGGATGCGTTGAAAAGGGAGTAGGTGGTGGTCGCGGGCGGGTGGCGGTTGGTGGGTCTTATTTCGGATGAGACTCGATAAGAGGGATCAGGAAAGAGGAAGGGGAGAGAGGGCAAGATCGGTGCTGCAGACGTATAGAGCTTTTCGGAAGAGGAGGGAGGGCGACAGAGCTTCGGAAGGGGATATCGATGGTTTGGAGAAGGTGTTAGTGAGAAGGGAGTGGAGATGATGGTGGGAGTGATGACGGGGATGATGATGGTGCAGAGGTGGATAAGAGAGTAGTGAGCGGATGCGTATGTGTGTGAGTGTGTGCACACTCATAAATCAACCCCCATGCTGTATGTGTTGTGTTGAGAGGTGGGTGGCTGAGGGTGGGAGAATGCGATTTTCACTGCTTAACCTCCGCACTTAAGATCTCTAATCCAAGCTTTTACGGCCAACCCTGAAAGGCTTAATGTGAGGGGGGGTTGTAGTCGATGAACGAAAAGGGAGGATATGGAGATTAGTAGGTACTAGCTAAGCCAAAGGTAAAGTAGTTACCCACTACACACCACGCACTAAAGGTGAGCGCAAAGAGAGACCTCATTCAATAGAAATCATTCAAAGTAACCAATAACCAGTTACGAGCCACGACTACAAAAATGGAAAGGGTCACTCACAGGCTCAGCTCGGAGGAGACAAACTCACCAAAAGACGAAAGTGGGCCGAGCGCGGCGAAAAGAAAGGGGAAAGCCAACTACACCAGGACCGCACAAGCCAGCCCACAAACCATAATCGCTCCCCGTCTCCCCGTGCCTTTTGGGTTAGCCAAAGACCCAGACCACGATTCACGAAAATCGGTTTTCACTACTGCGATGATCAGGAATCAGGATTGAGGATTGGTGATTTGGGTTGCACACTCAGCTCACCTCTCACTTGAAACTGATCCACCATCACAAATCGCACGTATCGCATGTAGCCTCTGTCCATAGCTTGTCACCTTCTTATGTGTGAGCCCCACCTTAGCTGGGGGAGAGTTGAGTGATCGGGACCAACTTTGGACTCAAGAAGGGGGTTGCCAGGGCGAAGCGAGAGCCAAGTGCAGTGAACACAAGGCAAACCAGGATCACTTGCAGTCAACGTCAACTGGTCTTTGTCGTGCGCACGGTCTCTCTTTCGCGCTCAAGCTCAAGTCACGTTGGTTGCACATGATAACCAAGAGAGGCTCCTGGTTCGTAGGAGAAAGGTCAACGAGAGTGTAGTCAAGAAAGGGAAAAAAAAAAAGACGAGTCGATCAAAAGAAAGAACACAAAAGGAGAAAGAAAGCGCGTGACGTTCGAGTCGAGGGGGTGTGTCAGGGACGGTAGGGTATCAAGTGTCGAACGTCGATCACCCACCGTCAGAGAGAGGCAGAGACGGTAGATCACGGGCGGGAAGTTTGTTCGCGCGCCCCCTGCCCAAGCACAACGCGTACAGGGGCAATAATCGCGACACGCATCGTTGATCAGCCTGGACGATAGAAAGGACTTGCGTCGTCCATGTCCACCCACATTTCGCTCTACATACCTTTCTCTTCTCTTCTTTCATGGTGGTCGAATTGGAGCCAAGAAGAAGGAAGAACCGAGCGGAAGGGGGGAATGGATGAAGAGGGAGGGGGAGAGAGGGAAGAAAGTGGTGAACAGGTGAGTGGTGCGTGTTAGGGATCCCTTACTAAGCCGTATTCTAAGAGGGAAGCGCTGAGGGCGAAGAGAGCAAACAGACTCAAGTCAGTAGTTGTACCGAGTTGAATGCATCTGGATCGGGAAGGAGGGAGCGTATAAGAACAAAGAATTAAAAACCCAGAGCTGGGGTTTCGCACGTCTGTAAAAGTTGCGTGTGTCGACATGAATGTGTGGGAAAGCATCTACAGTCAAAAGTAATATCGCGTGTAGGGATGGAGGAATAGGGTGAGAGGTACAGAGGAAGTGGGGATAGAGAGGGAGGGAGAGAGAGGGAGAGAGAGAGGGAGAGAGAGAGGGAGAAGGAGAAAAAAGCCTATCACCGCCGCCACACTCTCTCTACCCTCATCCAACGATCCATCGATCCATCGACCTGACCAACATCGATCAACAAATCTTTCCGACGAGGCTCGCCACTCCTTTACTCCCATCACCTGAAACACCCTCAATCATCTCCACGAGCCTGTAGTGCTCACGGAAGAGGAAGGGAACACCACCTCCAAAACAAGGCGGGGAAAGAAAAGAGAGGCGAGAGAAGATCGCTGACAGACCCAAGGAATCAGCTTGGCAGATCCCCCCCTCCTTTCACCTGACCCTTCCGCGCTTCCACCTCGCCAATCAAGAAGATCTCAGCATACTCGTAAGAACCACAGCTGTCCCTCTCGGCAATGTCTGAGGCCATCACCATCGATTCCGCCGCTTTCAGTCGGAGGGCCAGCGCCCTGCTCAGAGCCTGGAAGGGCTCGGACGGCCCCGAAGACTATGACCAACTCAGGGAGAGCGATTGCATCCTGGTCGCCATGGGTGGTCAGAATGAGGAAATGCCCTACTCCAAATCCTCCGCCCTTCACACATGGCTCCTCGGATACGAGTTCCCTTCCACCCTCATCTTCGCATCCAGGGAGGGCTTCACCTTCGTCACCAGCTCTTCCAAGGCCAGGCTCCTCGAGCCGCTCAAGTCGGAAAAGCTAGGCTTCAAGCTGGAGATTCTAAAGCGGACGAAGGATGAGGCGAACAACAAGGAGATCTGGAACGACATCCTCGGCAGGATCGACGGAGCCGAGCGTGGCAAGAGGATCGGCACCTTTCCCAAGGACAAGGCGGTCGGAAAGTTTGCCGAAGAGTGGGATTCCGTGTTCAACGAGGTCAAGACAAAGAAGGGGTACGAGTTCGTCGACGTCGGCCCCGCATTGAGCGCTGTCTGGGGGCCCAAGGACGACGAGGAGCTCAAGACGATCAAGATCGCCTCCCGCATGAGCTCCAGCATCATGTCTCAGTACTTTGTCGAGGAAATGTCCGAGATCCTTGACGAAGGCAAGAAGACGTCGCACGAGAAGCTTGCTGCGAGAGTCGAGGACAAGCTCGAGGACACGAAAATGTGGAAGAGGATCAAAGGGCTGGAAAACGCCGACATTTCGCTGGCTGACTGGTGCTACACGCCGATCATCCAGTCTGGTGGAGAGTACGACCTCAGAACGTCGGCCGTCTCGACAGACAAGCGATTGGAGGGGGCGGACGGTGGGGGTGTGGTCGTTGCCAGCATGGGTATCAAGTTCAAGAGTTACTGCAGCAATGTCGGAAGGACCTACCTCATCGACCCGCACCGATCCCAGCAAAAGACCTACGCCTTCCTCCACGAGCTTCAGACCGAGATTGCGGAAAAGTACCTCAAAGCGGGCGTCACGGCTAAGGAAGTGTACAATCGTGCGATTGACTTCATCAAGGCGAAGGACAGCAAGCTTGCCGACGCTTTCATCAAGAATGTTGGGTTTGCTGTGAGTACAGGTGGTATCGCCTGCCTGCCATCTTTGAAAGATCAAGGTGCTTGATCCGGAAGGTGTGAAAACACCCGTTGGTCCGAAGTCTAACCCTACATCCTCTGCGTGGCCTGAAACCTTGCGCTTGTCCTACCCATCGTCATTGACAGACCGGAATCGAGTTCCGCGACAGTGCATACGTCCTGTCGCCAAAGAACAACCGCAAGCTCAAGAAGGACATGATCTTCAACCTCTCGGTCGGCTTCAGTGACCTGCCTGACCCGAATCACGAGGGCAAGACATATTCGCTGCTCTTGATAGACACGGTTCGGATCAATGACGGTCCAGCCACCTTCCTGACGGACCGAGTCAGGGGCACCAACGATATGGCCTTCTACTTCAAGGATGACGAGGACGAGAAGGAGAAGGAATCGTCCAGGAGAAGCCCTGACAAGCCGGCTCAAAAGGTAACGGCTGCCGGAAAGGTCCTCAGGAACAAGACGCGCGGTGAAGCCTTGGATGAGAGCGCCGCTCAGAAGATGAAGCTCCACCAGAAGGAACTCGCCAAACAGAAGCACGAGGAGGGGCTGGCCAGGTTTGCCGGGGAGGACGGAGAGGGCAACGCCGATAACGAAAAGGTCTTCAAAAAGTTCGAGAGCTACAAGAGGGAGCACATGCTTCCGGCCAAAGTGGCCGACCTGAAGATCATGGTCGATCAGAGGGCTCAATCGATCATCCTTCCGATCTACGGGTTCGCCGTCCCCTTCCACATCAACACGCTCAAAAACGTCAGCAAGAGCGACGAGGGCGAGTACACCTACCTGCGACTCAACTTTGTCACGCCGGGGCAGATCGCAGGAAAGAAGGAGGACGTCCCCTTCGATGACCCCGAGGCAACCTTCATCCGAAGCATGAGCTTCAGGTCGACCGACTCGTACCACTTCGCCGAGCTCTACCGCGAGATCACAGACCTGAGGAAGACGGCCACCAAGCGAGAGGCCGAGAAGAAGGAGCTTGCCGACGTTGTCGAGCAAGACAAGCTGATCACCACCAAGGGGAGGACCTACACGTTGCCCGAGGTCTTCCCCAGGCCCGCGCTGGATGGGAAGCGCGTTCCTGGAGACCTGACCATCCACCAGAACGGTCTCAGGTTCTCCTCGCCGCTTCGGCCTGACCAGAAGATCGACCTCCTGTTCTCCAACATGAAGCACCTCTTCTACCAACCTTGCGACAACGAGCTGATCGTCATCATCCACATCCACCTCAAGTCGCCGATCATGATCGGTAAGAAGAAGGCCAAGGACGTCCAGTTCTACCGTGAGGCTTCCGACGTGCAGTTTGACGAGACGGGGAACAAGAAGCGAAAGTACCGCGGTGGGGACGAGGACGAGATCGAGCTCGAGCAGGAGGAGAGGAGAAGAAGGTCGCAGCTCAACAAGGAGTTCAAGATCTTTGCCGAGAGGATCGCTGAGGCCTCCGACGGTCGAGTCACGGTCGATGTGCCGTACCGTGATCTCGGTTTCAACGGTGTCCCCTTCAGGACCAACGTGCTCCTCCAGCCCACCACAGACTGTTTGGTCCACCTCACCGACCCTCCTTTCCTGGTCATCACGCTTTCCGACGTCGAGATCGTCCACCTGGAGAGAGTCCAGTTCGGCCTTCAATCCTTCGACATGGTGTTCGTCTTCAGCGACTTCTCCCGGCAACCGATGCACGTCAGCAGCATCCCGACCTCCTCCCTGGATGACGTCAAGCAGTGGCTGGACTCGGTCGACATTTGCGTGACCGAGGGAGCCGTCAACTTGAACTGGGGGGCCATCATGAAGACGGTCAACGAAGGTGAGTCCGCAGGACTGGACGGTGGGGGACTTGTTGTGTCTCTTATGTTGGATCCCCCGTCGTCACATCCTACAATCGTTCTGCTCCTGACTCTCTTTTCCTTCCATCTCCTCTCTCCCTCCCCTTCCTGCCATCACCCATCGCTTCGAAAAAAAACAAACCAACAGACCCCTACGACTTCTTTCAGGAAGGGGGTTGGGGATTCCTTCAAGCTGGATCGGACGACTCGGGCTCGTCCGAGTCGGAATCGGGATCCGAGTTCGGATCCGAGATGGATGACGGGGAGAGCGAGACGGACGATGGATCCGACTCTGGCTCCGACTTCGGAGACTCGGACGACAGCGGCTCGGGATCGTTCGACGAGGACGAGGAATCGGAGGGCGAGGATTGGGACGAGCTCGAGAGGAAGGCGGCCAAGGCCGACGAAAAGAAGAGGAAGGAGCAAGGTGGCGGAAGCGACGACGAAGGAAGGTCGTTCTCCAAGAAAAGCTCGGGCAGCAAAAGGCGCTGAGCGTGCCCCCCGGTTGGGATTCGTCGGGAGAGGGAGGCTGGGAGAGCGGAGAGGGAAAATGTAAAACATGTTTTCCCAACCGGGAAAGAAAAAGGACGAAAAACCCCTTTGCCAGCCCCCTCCTTCCCTTCCCTTCCCTCCCCAGCCCCGTTTTGAATTCGCGATGTTCTCCGGTCCAATCGTCGAGGGTCGTGTTGAAACCTCCTGCCAACCCCTCCCCCCTCCCCTTGCTTCTCGCTCATTTTGTTTCTTCGAAACTTTCTTCTTATTTTTTTGGGCTTCACGAGGCCTGTTCGTGGCCCTTTCGGTAGAGCATTCCCGCTTGTGATGGGATGTGAGGTGACGTGGCAGAAAGGGAAGAAAGTGTGGACTCGTTTCCTTTTGATCCTGCTACTTCGGATGGCAAAAGAGCCCCCTTCACCTTCACTCCACTAGAAGACTCTCCCATCACGTCCCGATTTCGGGATCTCTTCAAGTTCACGAACGGTCCCAACTCCTACCCTCCACCAGCTTGCCTGTAATTAACCACCATCCGCCACCGCACCCTCATCCCCTCAAGAACCATCCAACGACCATGTCTCAAAGCTCGCGACCATCCAAGAAGCGCACCATGCTCACCGAATTCCATAAGGGAGAGATCATTGGCATGCGAAGGGCGGGCTGTAGGACCAGCAAGATCTCTCGAGAACTTGGTATCCATTACTCGACGATTTCATGTTTTCTGAACAAGTTCGAGAAGACTGGCAGCTCCGAGAATCGCTACCACCACAATGGAAGTCCCAAGTATACTGGGAGGGACATCGGGAGGCTGATCAGGGACTTTCAATCGAGTCCTGAGGCTAGGAAAACTCCCCTTGACAAGCTAGGGCAGGCGGAGGGTGGCATGTCGGCCAGCACGGTCAGGAGGTACCTTGAGCAACACAACCTCATCACGTCTGCGAAACCTTTTACCCCTTCCCCCGCTCGAGCCCGCAAGCAAAACAGAAAACAGGGTGGTCTAGTGGGAGCCGGAAATAGAAGACTCTCTTCCGAGTAATGGTTTCCAGGTCGGATTCCATCTCCCTCACCGTCCTCGAAAAGGTCCTCAACTTCTACCGCCATCCTGGAGATCATTTTCCCTTCTTGGCCCACCCAATCCCCCCCTACCGCGTAAAGACGAAGTGAGAGACATTTCCTCAATCGAGTCCCAGCCTTTCCTCGGTACGCCAAGCTCCCGTGCCGTTGTCGACCCCCCTGCTTGATGCAGCAGTCTGGAAAATGTCGATCGGCCTGCTGGTCCCGCTGCTCGTCAATTCTTTAGAAGTCGAGGCGGATGAGTTTTGAGCTCCCTTTCCGGCAGACGTCCTGGCCAATTCTCCGAGGTCAGCTTCGAATCACAAGGTAGACCGATGGAAGGTAGTCCCCGCAGGGTTGGGGTGGGGTGGGGGGGCAACCTAGCGCATCAGCAAGCCTTGCATTCACTCTTTGGAATCCACTGCGATCCCGATGAATTGCGTTGGGAACCCAAAAGTCGAAGCCCCACAAAGACTCACGCTGCTCCTTGGCAAACTCTTGGTTCCTCTGACCCTGCAACCTCTTCCTCTCATCCTCTCCAGGGGTGTTGGCGAGACCCTGCTCATAGCCGCTGAGCAATCCGAAGCCCATCCTCGTCGTCGGGGTAGGGTCGATATCTAGGGGTGGCAGAACGTCACCTTGAGATATGGCTTGAGCCCTATCCCTCCTGGCGTCAGAGGTGGCAGCCATCTCGCTGGCCAGTGCGGTGGATCCCTCTGGGGCTCTGGAAGACGAATCGGCCTTCTTTGGGATCTGGCTCGAGCCGTGGACCTTTGGGGGGCCCCGGGGGGGGGGGGGTTCGGACGTTCGATGAAGCAGTGGTGCGGAGATGGAAAAAAAAGAACGAGAAGAATCAGCTCAAGTTGGCTAGGTCTCTTGCCATGACCCCACCTCTCAAGAGAACAAAAGTTGCCCTCACCTGATTCGTCGACGTCATGCTGTCCGATGGGGAAAGGGAGGTATGGGTGGGTTAATGTGCTAGAATGAATCCCTTTGGGATAATGTCACTAAGCAAGCAAAATGAAAGGCTTTCGAGGGTTCCTGTCTGTGTGGGTTCTGGAGAGTCTTTTTTTTTGGGAGGAGAGGGGAGGGGGGAGATGAAGGATGGGGTAATGGGTTTCATGAATCCTTGACGAAGCTCTTTTAAGGAGTCAGCAAAGTTCACCTTGAGCATGACCTTCTTGTGATGACTGATGGGGGGCCTCACACCTCCCACGACACCCCCGAACCTACAGAAACACGTCCAAAGGTTTCCTTTGAACGAAGGAGCTCGGTCACTCTACTGACAGTCGGCGGTGGGAGGTTTGGGCTGATCACAGGATTCTCTAATTCCCTTGGAAAGTCGAGCCCGAGTCGACGACATCGCACAAGCGATTGTCAACAACGAGAGAGAGGGTGGGATTTGCGTCATTCTCGATTCCGATCCGATGGGATCATGATCGATCCTGTACTGAGCATATACGTCCATCCCATTCCACCCGGGGTTCCACCGAACCTTGGGGTCATGGTGGTCCAGAGAAATGGGGGGTTGGGGAGACATGACGGGGGTCAAGACAACTACCCTAAATCGTCGACCTTGGCCAAGGTTCTTTTTTTTTTTTTTTTTTTTTTCCCCGGTCCAAGCTGAATTCGAACAAATCCAGACTCGTCCGCTGAAGTCGGTTGATCGCGATTTCGACTCAAAGGTGGTGGTGATGGTGGGGTTTCATCATCAAGCATGATCTCTTGATTCCAGCGGTCAAATTGACCCTACGGCGTCTCAACGTCAGAAAAAGTACTTCTGACGCAGGGTTCGTGCACCCCCACCCCCTCCCGGCCTTTCCACCAGTCCCCTCGACTTTTCCTCATCACAACTCGATCGGTAGATCGATAAGACTTCCTCTCCCCCCGATAGAAGAGAAACCGATCCCCATTCCAACAGTGGGACCAGCGATCCACGTTCGGAAGGAAGAGTTGGGCCCGCGATGATCAAGTTGGTTACGGTCACGGAGCCTCAGCACTTCGTTGTCTCGCTTTGTTGTTTTTTATAGGATTACTACAAATGGTTTCTGTATGGACATATCTTTGACACAATCAAGTATCTCATCCCGGCTAGCTCAGTCGGTAGAGCGTCAGACTCTTATCACGTAAGAAGCTCCGAGCACGAGCTCGGATCCAAATCTGAATGTCGAGGGTTCGAGCCCCTCGTTGGGAGATCTTTTTCTTTCTCATTTTTTTTTTTTTTCCTCTTGAAAGCGCCAAAGATGCCACATTCTTTACCTTTTTCTTGGCCTTCGCCTCCTTTCCTTCCTCCAAACCTGTTTCAGGCCTTTCGTTAGGAAGAGATGTGAAGGTGGTGTTTTCTCTTCTGTGGTTTTATTTTTTGTTTCTTTTTATTCTGCACGCGTATTCCCCGCCTTGGCGCTGGTGTCATGAGCGAAAACTCGACGAGATGGGGGTGAAGGGACTGACTCCCTTCCATTTTAAAGTTTTGGTTTTTGGCTATCGAAAGAAAGGGGTGGACCGAAAGGGGGAAGTCCATCAGGGTTTGTCTCTCGCTGGACTCGGGCTTGAGACGCAAAAAAAAACTCTCAACTCAGGCTTGAGCTTGAGCAGCAAAAAAAAAACACTCCCAACGAGGGGCTCGAACCCTCGACATTCAGATTTGGATCCGAGCTCGTGCTCGGAGGCTCTTACGTGATAAGAGTCTGACGCTCTACCGACTGAGCTAGCCGGGATGGATGTTATTCTCGTGGCGAAATTCTTGAAAATATCAATATGTACGACAACATCTGTTGACCCTCTCTAAAATTTCGACAAGCGATGATTGCCTAGGTACAGTTGGAGGAACAAAAAAATGGATTGCAACAAATAGATAGAAGGAGAGGGGTGGGTTGGATTCGGTAGAGTTGGGGAAGAAGGTTATGTTGAAGGGGAAAGCCAGAAATGAGGGAATGAAAAGTGGAAGGGGGGATACGAGGTTGAGGTCACAAAAAAAAAGAAAATTTTTAGAAAGAGAAAAAGTTCATCTAGGGTCTGGGGTCCAGACGTTAGTCTTGAGCGCCTGGTCGGTCTTGAAGCTCTTTAGGAGGCCGTCAATCTCCTTCTCCATGCTAGGCGTCGCACTCGATGGGCTCATGGAGAGCGAACCACCGTTCGAGCTGCTGCCGTGAGAGCTGAGATCCTTCCCACTCAGGCTCCGCCTCAGCCTGGGGGTCAGGGGTTTCTCCGGGGCGTGGAACTTGGATAGGGGTGCGGCTTGGGCCGATTGCTGCTGCTGGAAAGCAGCCTCGGCCCTCTTTCGAGCCTCTTCGAGGGTGATCGTGATCGAGGACGAGCTCATGGACCTGCTGTGGCCAGCCTGTGGTGGCAATGACGCTAACGACGTCGCCGGAGATCTGCGAGCCAGCGGAGTAGGTGCTTCGTCCTCGTCGACATGCGACTCGACATCTTGAGCTTGGGAGGCTTGCCGTTGTTCCTCTACAGCGTCGGCCTGGCTGGAGTCGAGCGCACTCTTCGTTGGTGCTGCTGAATCATCGAGCGAGTCGACCGGCAGGTTCTCCACGATACCCTCCTTGGCTGGCGCCTTGTCGTCTTCCACCGAGGCTCTCCTGTCCAGCTCCCAGGTTTCCTCGTCATCTCTAGACGCGAAATCCTCGCCCTCGGAGGATTCCTCGCTCTCTTGGGGATTACCCTTCCTCTTGTCTTCCTTCGAACCAGAAGCCTGCGGTCGAGCATGGGCATGATGTTGCCCAGAGGGGCCGTGAACTGTGTGCTGGTGTACTCTGGACCTTTCCCTCGCATGCCGCGACTCGCCCGTCCTCGGCTCAACCCTCTCACCCTTCGAGTTGCTCATATTCTTTCTCATCTCCTCGTTGATCTGATCCGTCGCAGCTTTTCCAACCTCGGTCTTCCCCTTGCTGCGCTTGTCGAGCGCGGTTCGAACGAAGTGTCGCGCGCTCTGCAAAGCCTTGCGACTGGCATCGAGGAAGAGGAACGCCTGGAAGACGTGCACGCAGTCCTCGTACAGCTCGTGTCGTACAGCTACGCCTGCCAGGGAGGCTTTGTGAGCCAGGAGCGTGATCTCGTCTCTCAGCACCTCAGCATCTCCGGCCTGGATGAGGAGCGGCGGGAGGCCGTGCATGTCACCAAACAAAGCTTTCATCATCCGAAGTAGGAAGCAGAGGGCAGGAGAAAGAGGTTGTTAAGTTGTCAGTCAAAGAATGAAAGGAGAAATGGGAGGAAAGCTCGACTGACGATTCGAAGGGAGGAGGGGTGGGTCACCCGCTGCGGCGCCATGGTCATACTCACGGCTGACGTAAGGGTGGGTAATGTACTTGTTCACGTTCTCGCCCAGGTAAGCAGAGACCGGGTTCATGTGGTCACCGCTCATAGGCATCGGAAGGTAGTCGAACTTGGAGTTGGTCTCCCACGAGTCGCAAGACATTGTGAGGTCGACCCAAGGCTGTTCAGGAGAGGGGACGTCGGATTTGATACGGGGATGACACAAGGTCGAAGAAGCGTGAGCGGACGAGTATCTTCACGTTTGCTGAGGATCGAGGTCCGGGACTCTGGGCTCGGATCCACGCTTTCGACGGAACGGGACGGACGGTGGAAAAGGGATTGGCGGAGAGGGAGACTTACGCTGAAAAGCATGGCTCCGGAAGGTAGCTCATAGCCATTGTCCCTCAGGTAGTACATCGTGGCGAGGGCGAGGCCTCCACCGGCACTGTCGGCCCCCAAGACAATATTGCTCGGCGGGATGCCGAGATCGTCGGTCAACCTGAACCAGGAGGCGACGCAGTCGTGCAGAGCGCCTGGGAATCTCGTGTCGGGGGCGAGGCGGTAGTTGATGCCGAAGACCCTGCACTCGGTGTACTTGGATAGAGAGATGGTCAAGGGCCTGTGGGTGGCTGCCGACATGACGAAGTAGGCGCCCCCGTGGATGTAGAGGATGACCCGCTCCTTGCCCTTCTGCTTGCCGTTCCTCCATTCGGACTGCAACCTCCTCCAAGTCTGCTTGCCGACCACCCACTCGCCACTGATCTCCCTCTTGCCGTCCTCCTGGGCATCCGCCTCGGCCAAAAAACCTCTCAAGTTCCTCCTCTTGACTCGGAAAGTGACGGGCGTGATGAGGCCATCCTTGGGGGTGGGGAGGAAGGAGCTGAGGTCAAAGAATTGCTGGAGACCGGAGATCGAGGCAAACTCTGAGTACTGCGCCACATCCCTCATGATCCTGGTGAAGACCGACATCTCTATGCCCCACGACTTTTTCGGAGGGCCGTAGAAAGCGTGAGAGGCGACCGCCGAGCCTATCGTGATCCCTTGTCCTACGAGGAGGGGGACGTACTTCCACGCATTGGCCATGGTCATCTTTGCAGGTTCGCGAACCTTGACGTTAGGGTCGAATTTGGCCGAGGAGGGCACCTCGGCCGACTTGTACTGGTCAAGCAAGGTGTTGAGCGCGCTGGAAGAAGCGCTCGGCTTTCTCTTGGTAGACTGTTCCCGGCCGCTAGAGGACCTACGAGTTGGCTTGACGGTGGCATCCGACTGGCCAGTGCTCGAAGCCGAGGGGCTGTCCGGCTCGGGCGGCGCGAGTTCCTCTTGTCCATCCCGCCCGCTGCGCTCCCCCTCAGCTTCCTCCAGATCCTGGCCGTGAGCGGTAGCTTCGGCAGCTCTTGCGACGGCCGCCGTGCCGCCGCCGCTCCTCTTGGGGGTGCTGGGCTTGCTGTTGCTGCTGCTGGTATTTCCGCCGCTCGACTTGCCAAAGCCGGCGCCCCAATTCTCTGGCAGGAACATGGACATGACCACCAGGTCGAGAGCCATGCCAGAATCACCACGTCTATCGCCGCCCTTCTGTCTGGAAGCCTCTCGCTGCTGCCGCCGCTCGGAATCGGGATCGGCGAGGATCGTGTCGCACGAGTCGGTGTTCGTGATGGTAGCCAGCTTGGGATGCGTCTCGTCGCAGTCGTCGTTCGAGACCACGGGAGACGCGATCAGCGACTCGCCTCGCCTGTGGGTTCGGAGCGCGGCCATGATCTTGAGCAACGAATTCTGCTTCTCCGGATGGGCTTCTCCGTGCTGCTGGCGCAGGGCGTGGAGCCGGGTGAGGTGGTTGACTGCCTCGACCGCGGTGACGGCCTTTCGAAGCTTGCGCATCGCGGTCATGTTGCGGAGGGCGCCATCCTTGAGGCAGCAGCCGCGATCGTTCTCGTCGTGGATCGGCGGGAGGTCGCTGAGCCACGGGTGGGCGAGGGCCTGCTTTGCCGTCATTCTCCTGTCCGCGGGGCAGAGGCACCGACATATGAAGTCCTTGGCGACGTCCGAGACGCCGGTCCAGTACTCTGGCTCGAACTCGACCTTCATCTGGATGATCTGCTGGAAGAGGCTGGGCTGGTCCTCGCCGTAGAAGGGCGTGTAGCCGGCCAGGAGCGAGTAGGCGATGACGCCGGACGACCAGATGTCGACGGCCGGGCCGTAGCCCGTTCCGAGAAGGACCTCGGGCGAGACGTACTGGGGCGAACCGCAGGCGGTCATGAGCAGGCCCTCCTCGGGGATGAACCTCGAGAGCCCGAAGTCGGAGATGACAACTTGGCTCGCGTCGGTCTTGTCGCGGAGGAGGATGTTCTCCGGTTTGAGGTCCCTGTGGATGATATCGTGGTCGTGGAGGTATTCGACGCCGAGGAGGATCTGCCTCATGATGTGGCGAGCGTCGAGCTCGTTGTAGTGGACCTTTTCGACGAGGCGGTCAAAGAGCTCTCCTCCGCCGCAGAGGTCGGTGACGATGAAGACACCCTCCTTGGTCTCGTACATGTCCCACATCTTGATGATGTTGGGATGCTCGACCGCTCCGAGGATGGCGATCTCCTCCTTGAGCATCTTTTCGTTGCTGTCCTTGAGCGGCTTTTTGGCAATGATCTTGAGTGCCCTCTTTGTGCCCGTCGACTTTTCAACGACGAGCTTGACGACGGCGAACGAGCCCTGGCCGAGGACCTCTGGGAGGACGGCGTACTTCTTGGAAAGGGGGGAGGGAAGGATGGGGGACCCATCGCTCTCGGTCTCCTTGAACCAGGACCTGAAGGCCTGGTGAAGGTGGTGGCCGACCATGCGGACCTTTTCGCGCCTCGAACCTTTCCTCTTCAGGCGGACGGCCTGCTGCCTGTTCAAGGATGATCTCCTCCTAGCTAGGAGGCCGGAGACGAAACCTTTTTCTCCAAACCTCGGTGTGCCTGGTTGCGAGGGGCGATCGTCGTCCGATTCTTCTTCTTCTTCTTCGTCGTCGTCTTCGTCGTCGTAGTCGGAGGAGGAAGGGAGGGTGACAGGTTGGGAGGAAGGGGACGAGAGGCAAGGCGAGTTTGAAGAGGTTGGGGTGGAAGGGTCGGATGGGTGAGAAAGGTGATGGTGCTTGTTGCCTGCTGGTGGGACTGCCTGAACGTCTTGGAAAGCGATGGTGGGGGGTCTGGGTCGATCCGGGTTGGGGTGGGTGGGGCTACGGGAGGTGGATTCGGATCTCTTGGAAACCATGCGGGCCTGAGGTTGAATGTTCAGGTCGACCTTGGCTGGAGCAGAGAGAGGGAGAGGGAGAGGAGAGAGCTCGTAAGAGAGGATGTGTGCGTGTGCGTGTGCGTGTGCGTGTGCGTGTGCGTGTGCGTGTGCGTGTGCGTGTGCGTGTGCGTGTGTATGCTGATGGAAGCGACAAGTTCGTTCACGTCTAGTCGTGGGTTGCCACTAACTTGGTAAAGGGCGGGGGGCAGCGTCGACGGGTTGCGGGCGGTCGTGAGGATGAGACGATGAGGGTGGTAATGGTGGTGGTGATGAGGATGAGGCGATGAGGGTGGTGATGGTGGTGGTGATGAGGATGAGGCGATGAGGGTGGTGATGATGATGAATGGTGATGAGCGAGGCAGGAGGAGGGTTTCAGATTGGGTCTCAGAACAGCGATTCAAAGAAAATCCACGATCCCAATCCGAAACCCAAAAGAAAAGAAAGAAAGAGGGAAAAAAGGGGGGTCACAGCCACTCTCACTCGGAACTCGAAAGGGGATCACCACGATTCGGAACTGAATCACAAGCCAAACCCACACGAGCGAGGCGTTTAGACACTGATTAGCTAGAGGAAGTGAGAGTGGGTGGATGAGTGTCGGTCTTCCGATGAGTGCGGAGTTGAAGTGGGGAGAGTGATCCCACCCTCTTTTCTTTGTTTTTAGACAGGGCTTGGGA
Organism: Violaceomyces palustris; assembly: GCA_003144235.1. NCBI lineage: Eukaryota > Fungi > Basidiomycota > Ustilaginomycetes > Violaceomycetales > Violaceomycetaceae > Violaceomyces > Violaceomyces palustris. The sequence continues at coordinate 22,567 of KZ819701.1, read as the reverse complement.
TGGACTCGACTAACGTGTGCGAGGGAGAGTCATCACAGTAGTCACAGAAGTGACAGTGGTCACAGTAGTCACAGTCAGAGTGGTCACAGCAGTCACGGTAGTCACAAGTGTGTGTGGGTGGAGTCAAGAGCCTCTCTCTCAGGGAGAACCGGTGAGCACAGGGCTGGGTTGCAAAGATGGTATGCAAGTAGTAAGTCAGCGTTCGGATTGGATCCTCGCTTGCCGGATCGAGGTTGGAGATGGAAATCACGCTCGCTCGGACCCGTTTGAAACTGCACTCTCTCCCACTTTCACTTTCACCACGCCATGTAGCGCGTGTGAATGCGTTGGAGTGGGGGAGGGAGGGAGAGAGAGAGGTTGAAGAGGGAGGAAGGGGGAGGAAGAAAGAAGGCAGGTGAAAGCGAGCCACATGGCCCAACAATCCATCGTCAAGCCAAGTTGGTGAGAGAAACGATCTTTTCACAATTCGCAAATGATCCTCACTCCAACATCAACACCAAACGACCGACGACGACGAGGACGATGAGGAGGAGGAGGTGGTGGTGGTGGAGGTGGTGGATGGTGTGATGATTCTCATTTCAAGGGATGGGAATCTAGCCAAGAGGTTGTTGGAGCGACAGAGTCAGTCGCCTCCCTCCCCACTCCTCTCCCATCACACAGCCATGGCTACAAGGAATCTCAACCTCAACCTCGCTCACCCTCACCCTCACCCTCCCACCCACGCAGTCACGGTCCGTCGGACGTTCTCAACTCGCCAGGAGACTTGACAGATCGGTTCGACATGCCAGTTGAAGGAGGGGGTTTTCGCATTTTGTAATGCAACGATGGCCATGTTGTGATGCGGCATGAAAAGTTCGTTCGAGAGGAAGGGGGACCCAAGTCACGTGTCACGTTACGGGTTCACTTCTCTTGGAACCCGTGGGCCTGTGCGTTTCCCACTTTGTCCCTGTGACCATGCCCCCGACTTTTGAAGTACAGTGTATGTAAGAACAACCATGCAACCCCACACTCGGACGTGTCACTCTCTCACATTCTCTCTCCCTGGTCCCAACCCGCCCCGTTTAGCCAAAACCACCTCCCCTCGCCACCTACATACATCAACAACATCCTCCCTCCCCTCTCCCTCTCTCCCTCTCTCCCTCTCTCTCTTCAACCTCTCCCCCTTTCCTCCCTCTCTCCTCTCGAAACCAACACGAAAGTGAGAAAGAAAACAAAAAAAGACAGCAAAAAAGCAAAAAAAAAACAAAAACAAAACAAAACCAAGAGAAAGGAAATTCACCATGTCAACCAACACGGACCGGCTAGTGTCGACGCTCGCCTCTCAACTCTCCAAGCCTTTCATCTCTAGCCTCGGCTTGGGTCTGGTCTCTTCCGCCTACTTCTTCCACGCCAACCTCGGAGCCACCTTCTTCGGCATCGTTCCCCTGATCCACCAGGAGACCTTGCCAAGTTCTACGGGAGGAGGAGGAGGAGGAAAGAAGGCCAAGGCGATCGAAGAAGCCAGGTCTCGTCCTCAGACCTCGTTAAAGCTTTGGTCCTGGTTCTACGATCGAGCCGCACCTCACATGGCCACCTCCTCCCTGGTAGCCTCCCTCTCCTACCTCTACTCGGCCTACAACCTTCCCGTCCCCTCCACCTCCACCTCTTCCAACCGTCCACCCATCGACCTCAAACCTCTCCTCATCCTAGCAAGCCTGAGCATGGCCACCATCGCACCTTACACGATCCTCTTCATGAAACCCCTCAACGATGACATCAAGATCCAAGCCAAACTCAAACCTCCCTCCCCCATCACCGACTCGTCCACAGGTCAGATCAAGGGAGAAGAGCTGAACGCTTGGTTGGAGCAAGAGGCCAACCGAAAGATCAAGAGTTGGTCAAGACTTCACCGAGTCAGGTTGGTCCTAGGTTCCATCGGATTCAGTATCGGTACCGTCTGCCTCCTACTCGTTTGAAGCCACGGGAGAGCGAAATCATCAGCGGAGGTTCCAAAATTCAATCCTCCCCCCCCCCCCCCCCCCTCCATGCGGGAAGAGAAAGAAACCTGTATGAAAAATCTCTTGTAGGCAACCTTTCTTGAACGAGGGTCGAAAAATTCAAAAATCATCATCAAAGGAAAGTCCGAGTGGAGACACTTTTTGACTGGAGGGATTAAGCTCGGAAGGTGGGGAGGGGGGGGGGGGGGCAAAGTGATGGGAATCAACCTTTTCTCTACCCTCCCCTTTCTTCCGAACAGATAGGGTCACGATCAGGCCAGGGTCGATGGTTGTCCGAGTTTTCTGCACCTTGAGATTAGCATGAACATTCTTGATTTTTTTCTTTCATTTTTATTTTTGTTTGAATTTTTTAAAAAAAAACATCGGAAGTGTTTTCTGGAAATGGTTAGAAAGAGAGGGAAAGGGAAGGGGGTGTAGAGGGTTAGGGGGGGTGGGGGGGGCGGGTTTGCAGCGAAGAGAATCTTTCAACCATTGGCTATTCCTACCTTTGGAGGAAAGGGGGGGGGGGGGGGGCGCGCTAGGAGGTCTAGTTACGCCTCCTTCCTCTGAGAGGCTTGATCGTCCTTCCACCAGGAGTCGAGCTCGGAGCTGAACCGATGCTGAACATGCCACTACCTCCAGGGGTTGCTCCGCTACCTGCCGATCCAGGAGGGGTGGGAGTGGCTGGTGCGGCGTGTTGAGGAGGGCCACCGAAGCTTACGGTGGGCATGTTGGCGTTGAAAGCGAATGGGCTGGAAGGTTGAGGAGGAGCATTGGCGCCGGCAGAGGCTCCAAACATGGGAGCAGCTGGTGACGAAGTCGAGTTGGTGATCGAGTTAGTTGGACCACCCGCTGCAGGAGTTCCTGAAGCTCCGAAAACGAACGGCGCCGAACCACCACCGCCACCGCCGTTGGTCGCACCGAATTGGAACATGCCTCCAGCGTTGGTCGGCGTGTTGGCTCCGCTACCGAAGGAGAAGGTAGGCGCGGGAGTCTGAGGAGCACCTTGGTTGGGTTGCGAGGAGGCCTGTTGGGGGAGGGTCGTTGAAGGCGTTCCAAAGGTGAACCCTCCGCCAGGTTTGGGTCCGCTGGTTCCTGAGGAGGTGGAGGAAGCTCCAAAGGTGAAGGCTGCACCTGAAGAGGGAGGAGCAGCAGCAGCCGCAGTAGTAGTCAAGCCGGTCGCGGCACTTCCAGCTCCAAAGCCTGTGCTTCCACCCACGCTGGCTGTGGACCCTCCTGCCGAGGCACCCCCAAAGAGGGGGGCTGGTGATCCAAACGTGAACATCGGCGCCGGGCTCGAACCAGCTGAGGCCGTCGAGGCGGTCGTACCTTGGGCTTGAGACGAAGCCGATGGTTGACCGAACATGTTGGTAGCGCTCGGACCGGAGGAGGAAGCGGGTGCAGGCGATCCAAACCTTGGAGTCGATGTGCCGCTCTGAGTTGGCGGGGTGGTCGAAGGGGTTCCAAAGGTGAAAGGAGCGGTGGCAGTGACCTTTGGGCCAGATCCTGTCGTCGTCGCCGCCGAGGCCGATGGTGTTCCGAATGTGAACTTGGAAGCAGTAGGAGCTGCGCCACCGTTTGTGAAGGGCGAGTCTTCCATCATCTCGCTCGAGGAGCCAAATGTGGCAGGACGGACACTCGTGGCGGCCGCCGGGGTAGCTGCTGTCGAGGTGGCACCAAACCCGGTGAAGATGTTACCAGTCTTGGGCTTGGAATCCTGGGAGGCGATGGGGTTGGAAGGCGTCGTCGATGTAGCCCCGAAGGTGAAGGTGGGCTTCGAGGCTGAGGTGGTTGCTTCCGAGGGTTGTTGGGAGGCCGTTGAAGCCTCCTTCGTCGTTGACGCAGGTTTGCCGAAGGAAAAAGTCGCGGCGGGAGAAGGGTTAGATGAGGAAGCGTTGCTCGAAGCCGACGGTGCCCCGAAAAAGTTTGGAACCTTTGCAGGGGCCGCCGCCTTGCCGTCCGGTTTGGGACCGCTAGGCTGTGTGCCGAACCCTCCGAATGAACCGGCGGTGGAAGGGGCAGTGACAGCAGGTGGTTTGATTTCCTTCTTCTCTGATTGCCCTCCAACTGGACCAAAGCTGAAAACAGCCTTCTTGGCCGGCTGTTCCTCATCAACCTTCTTCTCGCTCGTGCCTTCATCATCAGCCGGCCTCTTGCTCGAGGGGCCGCCACCGAACGAGACACTGAAAGGCGAGGCAGGGACAGATGCAGATTGCGGTACCGAAGTCTTGTTTGCTTCACCGAACGTGAATGGCTTGGTGGCAGCGGGTGTGGCGGTGGTGAAGGGCGCTGTCGCTCCGTTCAGACCGCCAAACGGATTGCTCGTGGCGACCAAGGGTTTGGGTGCTTCAGCTGCCGCCAGGGGTTTCTCCTTCTCTCCGAATCCGCCAAGCGGCTTGTCGGAAGGCTTGCTGAAGCTGAAGGAGGGAGTGGAGGATCCGCTCTTGGCCTCTTGATCGTCCTGCTTGCGCTTTTCGGTCTCCGAGGACTTGGAGAGCGAGCTCCCGAAAAAGTTTGGCACGGGGCCAGACTTTTTCTCGTTGTCCAACTTTGGCGTGCTCGTCCCAGACGGGGGCGCGGAGAAGAAGTCTGAAGAAGGTGTCGACGGCTTGGCTGCGGGCGACGCCTCAGCGCTTGCCGATCCTTCCGCTGGCTTGGGAGGGGCGGCGAAGCTGAAGGTTGTTTTTGGATTCTCCCGCGTTGGAGCGACGAAAGAAAATGCGCCGGTGGCAGGAGGAGGAGCCAAGGGTTTCGAAGGCGTAGTGGAGGATGCCTCGGGTCCCTTTTCAGAACCAGGGACCTTGTCCCCAAGCCTGCTCAACAAAGATGAGCCAGAGGTGATGGGTTTGGCAGCTGCTGAAGGATTGGGGCCAACGCCGTTCGATTTGGGAGCCTCAGTCTCTGCTGGCTTGAACGTAAAGCTTGGCGCAGCAGAAGCTATGACTGGCTTGTTGGGAGGGACAGGAGTGGAGCCAGTGCTGCTGGAGGCGCTTGTGTTGCTTCCTCCGAAGGAAAAGCCGGAGGGGAACAAGTTGGTTGGCAACTTGATCTTCGAAAGCTCATCCGCGTCCGGAAGATCTTCATCCTCCTCGAGGTCTTCTTCCCAAGCCGAGATCCTTCCGGAGCTGGCATGCGTTCGGGTGGTCTTGGCGGCACCTTGCCGGAGTGAAGACCGCTCTCTAGGTTGGCTGGCGTCAGAGTCAGACCTGACCGAGAACTTGTCCTTCTTCTGGCTTGCGGGCCTCGCTGCCGACAAGCTAATCCTCTGAGATGTCGGTGCTGCTGGCTTCGTGTGCTGCTCGACGACTTGTCTTGATGAATCGAGCGGCCCCTGCTTCTCCTTCTCACCCGCAGCTTGACCTTCTCCCTTCTTCGCATCTGGCACCTTTGTGGATTGTCGAGAAGTGACGTTCTCTTTAGATGTCTTGGTTGCCATGGATCGGGTAACCGCGCCTCTGGTCCTTGGCCGAGGTCCTTCTTCCACATCCTTCTCCTGTTCCTGCTCCTGCTCCTCTGCTTTGAACGCTACATCCTCCTCGACATCATCTTCTTCATACGTTCTCTGCTGCAGCCGCTTCTCCTTGGTCGATCCTCTCTTTGAGACCCTCATCCCCTTATCCTTGCGACCGACCTTGGTCAACTCAATATCCTCGTCGGTCACAAAGTCCATCTCTTCTCCTTCGTTGGCTTCTGCTGGGACGGCCTGTCTCGAGCGACGTAGCCGTGCTCTCATGCCGCTCTGTTCGTCAACTGGCAGGTGACTCTGCGAGAGCTTGCTTTTCCTCAAAGCTCTCGAATACGGCGCGACACTAGCCGCCATCGACGTTTGGGTGGATTTCTTTGGAGAAGGGCCCGACATGGACGAGCTAGCGCCCGACCTATCAGCGACAGGAAGCGGCACGGGTACAGTGTTCATGTGACGTGAAGGCTGGTGCATCCCGAGGGAAGGGATCGAATCAAAGTTCAGGATCAAGCGAGACCCTTTTGGGAGCCGGTGATACAGCATCGGAATACTCACAGTCATTGTTCGGACGTTGTTCTCGCGCCTGGCGTCCCCAAGTGGTGTCCGCATACTTTCGAGGACGTTCAAGATCCTCTCGGCCTCATTCTTTGGGACAGGGGGGGCTGGCTCTGTTCGGTGATTTGATGGGTGGAGGCCGAACACTTTCAGCGACGTCACCTTCCTTGCTTGCAGGCGGTCACAGCACACGAGATACTCACCTCTGGCCCTGAGCTCTTCGCGGCTGATGAAGCCAAGTTCGGAATCCCAAACCATCTGTCGTTTCCTTGCGCTTTGAGACTGGTCCGATTGGCCGATTTGCACAGATCCGACATCATCAGTGACTTCTGCTCGACATCCGTTCGCAGCGCTCGAAGCAGAAAGTAAAGTACTCACGATGCTGCTCATCCTGTCCTCATCCATGTCTACGCTCATATCAGCGTCTCTCTTGCCCAGTAGACTTGCAGAGCTTTGATGAGGTGATCCCATCCTGCCGTCCAGGTCTTGCCCAAGCTTCGAGTGCTCCCTCATCAGCTCTTCGCCCTCACTGGCCTTGCCTCTTGGCGTCAGGTTGAGGGTGTTCCACTGCCTGCGTCTGGGTGTGGATCGGCCGTCCTGAGACGCTCCCAACCGACTGCTCACGCGCGAGCCTGGGCCAACAGAAGCGCTGGGTTGCAAACTCGACCCTCTGAGCCGGTTCGGGCTGGATGGAGTCAACCCATGGTCCGATCCGCCGTGGCCTCTGAAGGACAACCTGCTCCCACGAGGTGCGAGCGGGCTGCGAGACGGGAGGTTGAAAGGCGAGGCGGAGGGAGGCGCTTGGGGGGAGCCGAACGGGGCGCCAGAAAACCTTTTCTCGGTTCCGAAACCAAAGACAAAAGATGGGGTGCTCTGGCTCGGAGGAAGCTGGTTCGCCTCGCTCTCAGGTCTTAGCGACGAGCTCCGTCGAAGGGCTGGTGAGACGAGGTTTGACGCTCCTGTCTGGTGGCTGACGCCCTGGAAAGTGTTGGGTCCCAGGGACAAGCGTTGACGCCCGTGAGAACGGATGGCAGCGCTGGCATTCGAGAGGGCAGGTGACGGGGAGCGACTGGTGACAATCTCCATCTCGTCTCCCTTCTCTGCAGCGGTGCTGCCGAGATCCAGAGCCCTGGTTGACGATCTGGTATTCCTTCGTGAGCTAACCGTGGTCAGCGCACTCATCGAGGTGGACGAGGTGAGGCGTTTGCGAGAAGAGGAAGCGACTGGAGGCGGTGGGGAGAGCGTGTTCGTCGCAGCATTCCTGACGCTTCGCCTCAGCGGAGGAATTGGCGATTCCACGTTACTGCTATCGTGACTCTCGATATCGCGGACCGAGGAAGAGCCTCGCAGAACCCCAGCCGCCAACCTAGCCCCAACGGCCCGAGCAGCCAGACTGACATCATTCCCATCCTCGTCAAGAGAATCCCTATTGTTACCATTGGAAGCAATCAGCCGAGAGGCTCCACGACGAGCCAAGGATGTAAGGGAGTCTGTGGAGGAAGAGAAGGGCATGGGAAGATCCGCAAGATCGGATTTGGCCACACCGGTCGAGCTGGAGAGCCAACTCAGAGGTTTCGTGATCGCCCTTCCGATACTACCAAAGAGACCGGATGAAGTTGGCTTGCGCTGAGAAGAGCTGGAAGCGGCCCTCTCCAAGGAGAAGGATTGCGGGGAAAGAGAATCGGTATGCTTACTAGAAGAAGCAGTAGGATCTCGGGCCGGCTCAGGTTGGAGGTTGGCAGCGATCCCTGTGCTTCCCCGGTAGTATGGCTTGAGCGACGAAGTACGAGCTTGCCTCGCGACAAGTCTAGACCTTGCCGGCCCTGCGAGAGGCCGTGCGGGCGAGTCGGGATACTGAGAGGGGAAGTCCATGTTGGAAGGGTGGAGGTTGGTAGAAGTGGTGAAGAGTTGATTCACTTCAAAGGGAGTTGGTTCGGGTGGCAAAAGGATCGTTTGCGACGGTGGGGAGCCTTCCTTTGGGCGAGGAACTGATCGAAGCAGGGTAGGGAAACTCGAGACGACCACAAAATCCTTTTCACCTTTCCCCTCTTGCGCGGAAGAGGCTTTTCTTATTTATTTTGACTTTTTAGTGATAGGTACCTAAACCTTGATTTTCACCTTTTTTTTTTTCTTTTACTTTCTCGGGCGGATGGAGTGACTTGGATTCACTTGGCTGAGTCAAGGTTGGTGTTGATGTTGTACTTGCTGCTGCTGCTGCTACTGTTTTCTGATGATCAGCGTTGGAGAGAGTTGTTCGTAAACCGGGTTGGGGTAGGTAAGGATTCCTGCTTTTCGGACAAGGAGGGAAGAGGAAGGGAAGGCGATCTGTGTCGGTGGAAAACTGCTTGCTGAGATGGTGTGGAGCGACCCCGAGGTTGATTGGGTTATGCTACTGTCGATCACCAGTCCCAGTCAAGGGGTGTGTGTCGTGTGGAACCAGTAGTACTTTGACCCCAAGGATTTGGTGGAAGAAAGGGAAGGGAGAAGAGGGAGGGTAGGCGGGTGGAGGAAAGAACAGGGAGGCGGGCGAGCAGGACGTCGAACAACACCAAGAAGGAATCTTGGAAAAGTTGAATGGTACCCTGTAGCGTGAGGTTCGCTCTCCAGAGACGAGAAGGCGAGAGCGCAGGCAGAGAGTGAGGGGATAGGGAAAAAAGAATCCATGAAAAACAATTCGGAATCTGATCCACTCTCCTCAGAGTGATCGATCCATCGGCAAACACGAACATTAACGAGAAGAAGAACAGCAAAAACGATGCAGGCGTGACCCTGATTACCTAATCCTAGTCAGTCGAAGGAACAGATCGGGCCCGATCCCTACTTCCAAATCGGGAGGTAGAGAATGAGCTCTGCCTCCAATTCTCTACCTCCCTCTCTGCCCGTCTGTCTCCCTCTCCCACCTCAAGCATTCTGCAAAGAACGCAGAATGAATCCAAGTCCTGCTTCCTCGAGGTTCCGACCGTTGAACGGTGGAGCGAGTGTGAGACTGGCAAGCAGGAAAGTCAGACTGACTGCTGGTGGCTCATCGACCCTACACCAAAAGCTTCCGAGGTGCCCCCAAACCCCCGCTCTTTCAATCGCAGTCGATCGGAAAAGCCAACTGTAACAACACTATGGCAAAGTCGAGGATCGGCCCGATGCGATGTCTTGTTGAACACGTTCTTCCTTTTGTGCGGAGACGCACGCGCAGGGGCCCGCAGGTCGGCAAAGCTGAAATCGCAAAGGAGAAGGCACACATTCGCGGCGATGCAGTCAGTCCATCGGGACAGGACATATGTACCAAAACAACACACAGACACAGACACACGAGGTGTCATGTTCTGGTTTCGATGCGACTCAAGGGGGGCTTGAGAGGTGGAGGGACGTGGCGATCCCTTTTTTTTTCCCCCCAAAGAGACGAGCAGAAGGGGAAGAGAGAGAGAGAAAAAAAAAAAAAAGAATTCGTTCCACCAGCTCACCCATTCGCGATTCACATTCACGATTCCGAACGATGATGATTGGGGGAAGAGGGGTTGGAAAAAAGGAAGGGGAGGGAATGAAGGGAAAGGAGGGGGGTATTGCCGCACATAGTGTGTTTTGGATCGAGGGGTGAGAGTTGGATGGGGTATGATGGGGGGAGACCAAGCTGGAACAGAATGATGATGGTACAGTAAATGATTACATGGATGGATGTGAATGTTCGGATGGAGCACCGAGTGAAAAGGAGTTATGGAGACCAGGGATAAGGAAGAGCGAGCGGGCAAGATGAAACCATGACTCTGATTGGAGGAAACGCGCCATCGACCCGAATCACGATGAGAACCATGAAGATTCCAGTTTTGAGTGTGCAGTACGGTAGGGTAGTGGCAGTGGTAATCACGCAACGCAGATGCTTCCTACGAGATGGGGGAAAGGGGAGGGGGAGGGAGAGGGAGAGGGAGAGGGAGAGGGGAGAGAGGTGAGAAAGGTGGAAGGAGGACTGGGAAGAAGAACGAGAGAAAGGGTCGCGCGACCCTGTCCACGTTCCCATCTGTCCAAGGTTGGAAGAGAGTGGGAACGTGCCCTTCAAGTGGGAAAAAAAAGGGGGCGGGGAAGGGGGAGAGAGAGAGAGAGAGAGGGAGAGGGAGATAGAGAGAAAAGTAGTGAGCTCGCGTGACTGTGACTTTTAGCCTGAGCTCTCTTCTTCTTCTCTCTCTCTCTCTCTCTCTCTTCCTCAGCGTTGGTGACATTCGCTCGTGCATGGAAAGAGGGGAGTGCAGCTGCCCACAGTGATTGTGACCGAGAATGTGACTGTGACTGCGAGTGTGAATCTCTTCCGCAACATCCAACACCAAACACTTTCCCTTCATTCACTCTATCACTCGCTCTCCCTCTCCGAATCAGCTCGTGCTACCACTGCTGATCCAAGGCTCGCATTCAAGTCTCTCCGACTCACCCCCCATCCACGTCCAAGCGCTATCGCATTCACCCTGCTCTCAGCGCTCTGAAGAGGGGGGGGGGGGGGGGGGAGAGAGAGAGAGAGAGAGAAAGAGAGAAAGAGAGAGAGAGAGAGAGAGAGAAAGAACGAGACAGAAAGACGGACAGAGTCACCGATCCAAAAGCCACCACCACCTCCCTTCTTTCCCCAACCCTATAACCACCCACCAACGGCGAGTTTTTTTATTTCATTTATTTGGGAGTTTCAGCGATTGCGTCTGAGTGTATCGAGTAGCGGCCCAACCCCATCGCTCGCCCAAACCGAAGGAGGGTGGTGTCTTCTTACCCCTAGCAGAGGAGTGAGGCGCTTATGTGACGACTGTCGTCCATCGTCTTGCTACTCCTCCTCCCCCACTTCCTCCTTTCCTCTGTTACCCCATGCAAGTTGCCAATAGGATTCTCATTCATCAAACCATCGACCTCTGTCACCCCATGCAAGTTGCCAATAGGATTCCCATTCATCAAACCATCGAATCCTTCTTCCCCTCCTTCTCCAACTTGGGCCATGGAAATGTCTTTACTGTGACCGTGTGAAAGATGAGATGGCTCGCCTCATCACTGTTGCCTCTCTTGCCTATCTTCCACCCCTTCTTCCCCTTCGATATCTTCCTCCCTTCTCTCTCCGTGCTCGCCTCCCCTCTTCTAGCCTTTTGGTCATTCCTCTTTCCTCACTTCTCACACATACACACACCCATACAAACACACTCTCTGCATCTACCTTCTCTCCTCTGAACCATCCTCCCTCTTCGGTGCAAACATCCTCAACCTCTTCCCAGCCCCCCATCCTCACCTCCTTCCCTCTTCCTCCGTAAAGCGTCCCGATCCTAACCGGGGGACGGTGTAAAACTGATTAAGCTAGCTCACCACCCTCCCCTCCCCTCTCCCGCCAAGGTGGCCCGCCGAAAGTCATCGCACCCGTCCTAGAACGTAGGCGCCGCCTTCGTCTCACAACACCGCGAGCCACCGCTTGGCCGACCTCGCGTCCAACACAATGTCGGGCCCCTTGGCTACCGTTGGTACACAAGCTCCTCAGGACTTGTAAGTGGCGTCTTGACCTCTCTCCATTCTTGGTACCCTCATACAGTCCGTCACCCACATGGCTCGAGCCCGAAGCAGCGTGATTTCGAACCGTCTCGCCTGCGAATGGGTTTTTTTTTTTTTGTTTTTTTTTGTTTTTGTTTTTTTTCCCCGTCGACTGAAGCCCGGCCTTTTCATGGTTTTAATCCTGCTTTGTTCGCCCCCATCCTACCAGGGATCTCTACACATTCTTGTTCGAATACTTCCCCCCCGGTCGACCGGATCCTCGGGGGCTAAACTTGCCTCTCCTCGTAGAAGCCGAGACGCAGCTCGCATGGACTCTCGAAAGCTTCAGGGAACGAGTCGATGCCCTATCGCTTGCGTTGAAAACCCAGCTAGGCTTGAACGATACATCCAGGGTTGTCATCACCACAGGGAGTGATGTTGACACCGTGACGGCCGTCTTGGCCAGCGTGAGACTGGGGGCCTCATTTTCCGTGGTGGAGAACGAAATGCTCGCCAGCTTAATCGGTGAGTGGCAAAATCCATCGCCTTCCTTTTCCTCTTGTCGCAACAGGTTTGTTGACCCATGCTCAACTTCTCCCTCTCCCCTTCCTCTCTCACTAGCTACCATTCCAAACGTCCTCTTCATCCCAGGCTCGAGGTCCAACCTGGATCAGATTCTCCCTGTGACAGATCATGCGGGCATGGCCAGAAACACCATCGTCTCTGTTCCATCCAGGATCACTCGCCCAGAGCGTACCGAACATTTGCCTGACTCTACGGGCCTGCTCAATCTTTCAGAACTGATCGAAGACGGTCGAAGGATGCTTGGTGCAGGAGCCGCCAAGATCGAAGCGAACTGGCGCCGGACAGGCTCATCCGAGGTCGGCATGGACCGTGTCGCGGCCTACTTCCCCTCCCACTCTGGCCAGCTGGCTTTCTCCCACCGTTCCATCATCTCTAGCGTTCTCCAATTTGCTGACTTTCACAGGCTTCCCCACGTAGCAGCCTCGCGCGACCACAACCCATACCTCGCTGGGCAAGACCTTCCCACCTTCAGACCTGGGATCGATGCTTCCTTGTCGTCACTCTCCCTCGCGCATCCCACAAGCTTTACCATCTCTGTCATTTTCCCCATCTATGCTGCGATCCAGAACGTCATCTGCTCATCATGGAAGCCGGAGCTCGTCCTGAATGCCGTTGCCCATTACAACGTTTCTCACATTTGGGTGCTACCCTCTCACGCACTCCAGATCGCCAAGGAATCCCCATCGATCTCTTACGCGGTGCCTTCCCTCCGCTTCGTCGGCGTCAATCCACCCCTGCTCGGACCAAATGCGCTCAAGTGCCTACATAACCGACTTCCCAACGCCGCCATCGCGCAAGGTGAGAGAAGCTTGATACTAGCTTTGACCCCTTACTTCTTCCCATCCGTTTCTCCTGCAGCGAAGGGTCAAGGAGGATTCTGATAGAGATCCATTTTTTTTTTTGCCGTTCTTCCTTGCTATCTTCCCTCGTCACCTGACCATCCAGGCTACTCTCCAGCGGAATCGTGCGGCTTTCTTTCCTTGAATCTCATCCGGGGAGACGAAGCAGAGGCCTTGCCAAAGGCTCATGATCTCGGTCGCCTCCTCCACGGTGTTGAGGTTCTGATCAAAGATGGAGCTCAGAATCCCCTTCCCGCTGAGCGCAACGGCATGGTGTGGGCCTCTTCACCTTCCATTTCGTCCTCAGTTCCCGTGCCGGCCTCAACTGGTGACGAAGGTCTTCTGAATGCCAGTGGCTCATTCATGATGACTGGTTCCGCCAAAGACCGTCTAGGGAACGGCGGGGCGGTCATTGCAGTTCCTGCTTTCGAGGACCATCTTGTGGCTAACCCGTTGGTCCGAGACTGTTGCTTGACTATGGTCGGAGGAGTGCCGACATGCTTTGTCTCACTGAGCGTCGTGGGAAGGGAACGCGCTGCCAAGGGCGGGGAAAAGGAAGGGAAAAAAATGAAGGCCGAGCTGACCAAATGGATTGCAGATCACACCGTGAGTGCGATGGATGGAAACGCAGGGTGTCCATCTCTGATTTGTCTCGCTGACTCCCCTCGCTCGATGAATCCTCCTTCTCAGAGTCCATTCAAGCAACTCAAGGGCAAACTTGACTTCACCGATTCAATACCTCGGTCCTCTACGGGCCATGTTCTGAGGGAGTCTTTGGTCGCCAAGGTTGCGACAAAGCCGAAGATTTCTCCGAGCAGAGGCCCTAGTAAGGGTTTCTTTTCTCCAACAACAGCGGTGGCAGCTTCAACTGCGGCGAGCCTGGCTGCGCAACCTCCACCACCGCCACCACCACCCTTGCCAATCGAATCGGCCACGAAGGAGACGCAAAAGAATGCTGTAGAGGTCGCCAAGAAGCCAGGAAGGGACTCCCGTCGGCGGGCGACCCACAGTCAGATCGAAAGGAGGCGCAGAGAAAAGATCAACGACAGGCTGGTGGCTCTCCGCACCATCGTGCCAGCGTGCGCCAAGGAGCTCGAGGATCGAAGAAGGGCTCGACAGGAGGAGGAAGAAGAGGCTGCAAGGATCGCTGCAGGAGGGGCGCCGAGGCGAAGCATCATCGTTGATGGCCCTCCAGGTACTCGTCCCAAAAGAAAAAGGAACAGGAGGAAGGTGGAGAAGGCCAAGGTTGGAGCAGACGGGGAGAAGGAAGAAGAGCTTGGGCTTCACAAACTCGAAGTCTTGACTCACACCATCAACTACATCTACGAACTAAAGGCAAGGATCGAAGAGCTCGAGACTGGGATAAAGCCTGCGGTCATACCAACGGTAAACTCAAAGTTTCCCAGCGACGACAGACACGAGGCGGCCGATGAAGATGAGGCGGAAGAGGAAGGGTCGGATGATGGCTTGGAGATGGCCGAGTGGGTGCCCAAGAGTGTCGCAATCACCAACAAGCTCAAGGCCGAGCGGCTCGAGCAAGCCCAAGACGTGAGCTCGGCCAACTCGGACGATAAAATCCCTCGAGTGAAACACGAGTACCGCGACAAGACCGACTTGGATCACGACGAGCTCGACGAAGAGGACGACGAACCAGAGCTCGAGCGATACGGGAAGAGAAGAGCCAGCGTTGGCACCTCGCTGCATTCCCATCTCCAATCTCACCACCCAAACTTCAAGCTTGCTCCTTTCAACAGGCTGAGCCAGTACTCGTTCAGCACCTCTTCCAGCTCGAGCGAAATCTCTCCCACGATGAGCCTCGGACACAATTCGCCAATCATGGCCAGCCCGAGCGGCAGTTCGACCTTGACTTCTCCCATGATGTCTTTGAGTGCCGAGTCACCCATCCTCTTCTCAGGATCCTCGGCCAAAGGAGGGAGAAATGGGAACCCGCAGAGTGCATACTCTCCTCGGAATCTCGCCGAAGGCAGAAGGAAGAGCAGCCTCATCTCGCCTTTAAAATCGCCCAGTTGGCAACCTCTACCCATGGCCGCCTTGCCACTGAGCTCGTCCACCAGCTCCAGCAATGGCGGCGATCGCACCTCGTCAGATGGAACCTCGCAGACCCCCACGCCTGTCCAACGAAGGGTGACGGCTGGCACCTTCCTGAGACAAGCTTCGACCATGTCTCCAACTTCGACGGATCAGGTCAAGGATGGCCGAGCGTGTGGAGGGTTCGATGGCGGTGCCTCGGCGGGGTCGCGCGAAACGCAAGCGACTCCAACGGCATCAACAGCATGGACCAACAAGGCATGCCTGCCTGCCGGCGGGTCGGCGGATGTCTCGTCGTCGGCTTTGGAACAGGATCAAAGGAGCCCGAACGGCGATCGAAAGTCTTTGTACGAATCGAGAGAATCCTCGGCCGCTGCTGCAGCTCTGTTGCTCTCCTTCAGCACCTCACCCGAGGTGCTGAGGCCGGTCTCGGCCATCAGAAACACGCCAAAGGGCTTGGACGAGGGGAAGGATCGCATCGAGTCGGACGAAGAGATCCCCTCCATCTCGCTCCCCTTCTCCAAATCCATCCCCGTCACGAGCGCCGCTCCCCCCGGTAGCGGCTTGGGACCGACGAACGGCTCTGCACCTAGAATGTTTGCCACGCCTCAGATGCGACCGCTTTCAAGGCCATCGTGGAACCACTCGAGCCTTTCCTCCTCCTCCTCCTCCTCCTCCTCCTCAGCAGTGTCGACCTTACCGCCTACCTTGCACTTTGGGAAAGATGGATCCAAGACCGCCTCTTTCCCCTTTGGCACCACCAGTCACGGTGGGGAGACCAGCGTCGGCGTCGAGATGCAGGTGGATGACGAATCGACCCTGGTGATGACCACGCCAGGTTCGGCACCTGGAGGCTCCAGGGCGACCAGGTCGGGTTCCTTGTTCAACCTCAGTCAGAGCTATCGGAAGCAGAGTAAAGGCAGTAGCGTCAGCGGCAACGGTCTGGCTGCTTGCAGGGTGAGCAACAGACCGGACATCCACAACCTCTTGTCTTCCTCGGACCCTCCCAACCTGACCACAGGTCAGCGGAAGAGCGAGCCTCCACCTCCCAACGATGACGACCTGGAAATGCTCCAAGCTGAAGAGGAAGCATCCCCCTCAAAACCTTTCCCCAGCCCACCTCCACTCAACCTGTAATCGCTCACGTGTTGATCCCCACTTTGTGATTCATAGATAGAACGCAAGATCGATCATGTTTGTCCAAGAAGAAGGGGAGGGAGAAAATAAGAAAAAGGAGAGGGGGAATGTGGGACGTGAGGGTAGGGTTCTTTTTTTTTCACTTCTTCCTCTTCCTTTGGACTTTTGGGAAAGACCAGGGGTTGGGTTTCAAGCGAAGAAGTCCCAATCTCTTTCGACGAACCTGAGGTAGGGGCAAGTTTCCATCGTCAGTTCTTGAGAAAAAAAAAGAAATTCTAGGTAGTCAAAAGCGGGGAGGGGGGGGGGGGG
>KZ819700.1:65306-87719 GCA_003144235.1 Violaceomyces palustris | reverse complement strand
AAAAAAGGAAAAAAAAAAAAAAAGAAAAAAAAAGAAAACAGGGTACTCCTCGTAAAACACCTAAAAAGGAAACGGTGAGGTTGGATTTACTACACATGCTGTAGCGACATACAGGTACGTGGTGTGGATCCAAATACGAACTACACACATGCATTCGTCGGGCAGAGGGTCAGGAGAGGCAAAGCCAGCTTGCTGGCCAACACGCAGAGAGTCAGAGAGAGTGTCAGGCAGAGGGATCTCGGATTCGCATTCCACTCCGCCAGGATGGCGATGGCAAGCGAAGCAGAGATGAGACTCGGTTTTGGGAGAAGATGGAGGAGGATTCTCAAGTACAGTCATGAGTATCATCATTACTATCATGTTCCTTACTTGAGGGGCGTGGGCGAGATTAAGGTCCAATTTGAAAGGGATCCAATCGATCCCACCATTAAGGGCTCAATCGAACAAACGAACAAAGAGAAGAGGAAAAAAGCGGCTCCTCCCTCGCCTTTGACCCCTCCATGAGCCCAGATTGAGCCGAGCGGTCCCAAGGCTTCTTCCCTCCTCGTCGAACATTCAGGATTGGCTCGAACGAAGGCTATGCCTGACACTCACAACTGTGAGTCGTCCCTCATCCTCTTTTCACTCAAGCTTACACCCAGACTGTGATCTCGTTGTCTGCCGACGACAAGAGATTCGAAGAGGTTTCGAGTGGTCCCCTCACCTCCCTCTCTGTCCAAGTTGCCAGTCACAGACAGTCACCAAGTCACGGTCACGAGTGTGAGTGGAGTGTGAAGGTGTTAGGGTTTGAAATCCAATCCAGATTCGCAAAGTAAAATCAACCCAAAACCCTTGCAGGCAGGAGTCAGCCATGCGTTATCATCATCACCTTCCACCACATTTGATTTCGGTCAGACAGCCTGAACCAAACGAAATTAAAATGAAGATCTGTAGCGAGGAACCCGGGGGGGGGTCCTTGAATGAGAAGGGGGTGGGGGGAGGAGGGGGGTAACGTGCCGCCGACGACCAGAGGAGATTCCTCTGCTCAGATTTTAGATGACACTCACACTCATACCGACACTCGCGCGCACGCTTCAAGGCACCTTACACACACTTGACACAGAACCCACGCACAACACTCTCACATTCATGATTATTTTTTACCCTTTACTTTTCTCGCTCACAGCTATTGCTGTCCTTTTCCTTTCTTTTCTTTTCTTTCCCTTTCCCCCTCCTCCCTACGACGACTCTACAAGGGCTTGCCCAGTTCTCCGCACCGCTTGTCTCTCGGTCGTGAATGGTTTTGTCCTTGACCGCCGCTCGCTCGCTTGCTTGTCTGCGCCCTCATGTAGGTGGTCAGAGCTTTCTTTACACTCGACCCACACGCAAGCTCTCTCACTTGCCCAATCTGGCCAAATCCCTCAATTCACACTGACTTGACTGGCAATCTGAACATTGGCAGTCTCAACTACTCTTGTGACAGAGCGTGCTCACTCACTCACTCAGTGTTGTAAACTAACGAATCCTAACTCACTCTCTCATTCGACTTACTTCGCCATAGTACGTACGATACATACTGTCTGTACAGTAGTTCTCCCCTACCTCCTCCCAACTCTGCCCTCTTTGGACTGTGTGGTCCGTCCACAGCCGCTTTTATCGACCCACTCAACTCCTCACCTCGCTTCACCAAACCAACTCGACGCTCTCGGCTTCCGTGCCTTGCCTTTCCCCATCGCAGTCTCCTTTCACCTCCTACTTTACCCTTGACTTCTCCTCCGTCATCACCGCGCACCTCTCTGGCCCAGATCCGTCCTTGCGACACCTTCCCCTTCAGCTCATCCTATCCTCCGCCTTTCGCCTTCCTCAAGCCAACCCCACCCCTTTTTCTACCCCTTGGCGACCCCCCCCCCTCCCTTCACACAATCTCATTCCTTCCATCAACCAGGTGTGGGCTTCAGCCGAGTGAGAAACGACCAGCGCCTCGCCGCCAGCCCCGCTTTCTGTTGTCCCCAGGGCTCATCATTTTTGATTGTCCGTCCACTCGGCCATCAGAAGACGTACGTAGCATTCCAGATCTTCACCTCACGTCGACAGCTGAAGCATCGTAAGCGTGTTCGACGCAACTACTTCGTCGCTAGATAACTCCGACTGTAGCCCGTCGTCTGCCTTGAACGAGGAGGATCAATCAGCGGCTCTCCTATCTGCACCTCTTGGGAAAAGGCGATATCCTTGCCTCAGTCATGTGAGTCTCTCTTTCGCCGAATTTCATCCTTCCGTTTGTTCCTTATTCCTCCACAGCTGCTGACGATTCGTCTTGGAACTTCCCCATCTTGACAGGTCTGATCGACCCTCACCGCTTCCCAAAGGGGGAGCAACGCTGTCGGAGAGGATCGCCGCACTCCAGAGAAAGACGTCCAACCCTACATCTTCCCGATCGGCCGGCCTTTCTCCTCACTCTGGTTCCTCGTCCTCCGGAAGGCTAAGCCCGGGCGACAGTCCCTCTCGCCCGAACACTGGTTCAAGCGCCGTCAGGGACCGCATCGCTCGATTCCAAAACGACGACAAACCGTTGGTCCCCAGATCGTCCTTCGGAGCGCCTACGCCAAACCCCGAGATGGGCATCAGTGGCCGTAGGCAGTACCTTGGCGTCTCTTCTGGAAAAGGGACAGGTGCATGGGGTGAGAATGTCTTGAGGCCGCAGCTGACCGGGGGCACATGGCTTGCGCCTGGCTCACCTGGGTCGTGGGGTGATTCCTCCTCGATCAGGCCCCAGATGACTGGCACTGGCTACCTGAATGGGTCAAGGAGGCAGGCGAGCTTGGGCTTACCTGGTCAGATGCCACGAGGAGCATCTCCGGACGGTATCCGTGGATCAGGGAAGAACGCATTCGACGAGCTGGATGAGGAATCAGCCGTGCCGGCTGTGAGGGGTTTGCGAAGCTCCAGCCTCGATGTATCACCGAGCGGCGTCACCTCTGCAAGCTCTGGTCTACCAGACTTACCAGATGCACCCAGAACGGAAGTCAATCCCTCTGCAGTGGCTGCGGCTCGTGCTGAAGGTGGAGACTCGGATGCAATCGACACAAAGCCGCCTGCCGAGATCCCTCAATTCCCCGCACCACCTTCCAGCGTTCCACGCACGCCTGTCAAAGCATCAGGATGGCAAGCGAACAGCAATGGTGTAACCAGCCCTGGTTCCGTCGAGATCGGCATACATGGTGCTTCGCCACAGGACGTCGAGGCGTTGAGACGAAAGGCTGAACAGATGGAATTAGTCTCAGACTTCCCGCTGGGGCGGGGGGATAGCGACCGGGCCCACAACGCATCGACAACCGGACCCGAGGGCAAAATTCCTAAAGTTTCGGATCTCTCGGAAGCAGTGCGAGAAGAGGTTCTGGCGGACGGAGCGCGAGGGGGGTTGGTTGAAAGTTCCGGTAATCCTCCAGTCGCCACTGCAGTGGCAGGCTCTCGTCAGGTGTCGGTTCCGTTGGTTCCAGCGGATCCAAATCAAGCTGGAGACCTGCCGATCCGTGCGCAGGTGTTGCGAACAGACTCGGGAAAAGTCGATCCTTCCGACCCGGCAGCCCACCTGGTGAGGGGCCCAGGTCTGCTTGTCCCAAGGGATGAAGTTGCGGAGGCCGAGGAAGTGGGACAGGATGCAGTCAGAGCGCGTTTGTCGGCAAGCAGCAAGAGATCCGGTGGAGTCCTCTCCTACAAGACCTCAAGACCTGAAGAGGAGGAAACCCCGGACCCTGCAGGTGACCCCTCTTTGGACACCACATTGAAGGAGGAGGCTAGCGTTGAGGACACGTCTGAAGGCCGGTACTCGGATACGGGTTCCTCTTCACAAAAGCACGGCGACAGGAACCACCAAAGGGAGGATTCCGTCGGCACTGCTCTTGGTTCGGATACCGAGGTAGCGTTCCCGATCCCTCCGACGAAGACCCGCTTCCCCCTCCACAGAAACGGCTCGGGACAGTCCAGCCTCACTTCCAACAGCGGGACCTTGACCACCAGTGACTCGGTCGCTACCGTCCAGGACGTTTCTGGCCAAACACTGACCCCTTCCTCCTCAGCGTCCCGAGGGGAGACAACCGTCAAGATTGTGGAACCAACCGATGGCTCCTCGACGCCCTTTGCAGAGAGCAAGTTGCCGCTCAATGCGAACCAATCCTCTGCGGAGAAGGCAAGACAGGCGGTCGCTCTTGCCAGAAACAAGTCTCAGAATTCTTCGAGCTCCCAGAGACTGAAGAGACCGCCACCAGGCACCATGCTCAGTGCGGCCGATCTGGACGCAAGCGACGATGAGTACGAGCCCGGCTGGGCGAGCGTGATCTCTTCCAGCAGATCCTAGGCTCGATCGGGAAAGTCGTGGGAGAAATTCGAGATAGCGGATACATTTTCGACCGGAGGGATGGGGAAGAGGTGAACACTCGATGAAATGAGCGCCTTTCTGAATCGTTTAAGGTGTGGGATAACTCAAGGTTTCAACTCGAAATGTGAGTCGACCTTCATCGAGGGAAAAGAAGAAGAAAAAATGAAATGAAAAAGTAACAAGAAGATTCTGTAAACCTTTCTCCCTTCCTCCTTGAACTGGCGTCTTGAACGCGCTTTCACCTGTTTGAACGCAAACCTTGATAATAAGCCTTGTGAAACGATTTACATAGTGTCCTCACGTTCAGGCCTTCGACTCACCCTCCCACCTGTCTGCCTCCCTCCTTCCCCCGCCGCTTTCTCCCATTTAGAAATCCTATCCGTCGTTTTTCATTCTCCAACAAGATCTTTGAGAGAGGGGGTTGGACTATGTGTATGAGGGTTATGGAGAATGACTCCATCCCCCCACCCTAAAAGTCTTCTCTTCATCCCTTTTCCTTTCCATGAAGCAACACAGCTCACCCCCCCCCCCCCTTTTCACTGCTCTGCGAGCTATCCTTCCTTGCTTTCAAGCACGTACACACACGCAGACACACACTTTCTCCCCCCCAAGAACCAAAACTTGGGAAATAATGTACCTACTCATCCAACCAGCCCTCCATACCCACCTCGGGCTAAAAAGAAAAAGGTGGGAAAACGGTGAGGGAAATGAAAATGAGTGTATCCATTAGAGGGTGCAAGTCCGATCCTCGCCGAAAGGAAAGGAAAGGAATCCGAAACGAATGTACTGCCAGGTTTGTACGAATCATACGGTACAGTAACGCGTAGAGTCTATCAAGGGTGTGTGTGCGGGCGGGGAAGGAATTAGGAAGCGAGCGAGGGAAAGGGAGCGGAAGAATCAACAACGAAACGCAAAGGAAAGAAGAGGAAAAGAGCGAACCCCATCATACCAGTTCCCCACTCATCGCGCGGACCTAGAGGGTTTTCTCTTCCCCTCTTATCGGGTATTGGTGGTGGAGCAGATGGTGGAGGAGAGACTTCCACCACCACCTCCACTATCGGTAGCGGAAGGTTGAGTTTGCCAACCATCCTCGCTTGGTTCCTTGTTCTTCGACTTCTTCTCTTCGTCTTGGGAGGCCGAGGAGATTTCCCCAACCCTGTTTGACGAGGAGGAGGAGGAGGAGGAGGCCAAGTACTTTTTCTTCTCCTCCACGTTGACCTTCCTGACCATGTTCCATGCCAAGGTGGTGGGGAGGAGGTTGAGGAATTTGGAGGCCATGGAATGAGGCGACCAAGGGATGATGGTGGGAGGAGGTCGAGACGAGAAGATCGAGGGGGAGAGGGACCGGATGGCGCTTTGAACCCAGTCTTTTGAAGTCGGCATCTGCAGGGGAAGGGGAAGGTGGCGAGGGATGTTGGCCAAAGATGGAAAAGGGAAAGGAAGTGAGTGAGAGGGAGATTGCCCTCAAAAATCTTCCCTGGATTGCCGCCACTGGGGAAAGCTCACCATGCTCGTGGGTGGACCCTGGTTCATGCCGCTGACCACGGTGCCTGGGACCATGGCGACGACGTCCACGTTGCAGTTCTCCACCTTCATCTCGTTGTAGAGCGAGTGGGAGAAGACCAGGTTGAAGCTCTTGGAGGCCGAGTAGATGCTAAGGTAAGGGGAGGGTGCCCAGGCTCCCAGGCTGGAGACGTTGACGAGGAGAGAAGGCTGATTGGCCTTGAGGTGAGGCAGTAGCTTGGAGGAGAGGACGCAAGGGAAGGTGGCGTTGGCTACGATCAGCTGCGAGATCTGCTCACTGGTCACCTCCTCCAACAGAGGGTACCCTTTGAGCACGACGCCGAGGTTGTTGATCGCCACGGTCAGCTTGACCCTTGGATCCGAGAGGAGTTCTTGAAGCGAGGATTCGAATTCGCCGTCCGGTTGGTGGTGGGATGAGGCGTCCGAGATCAGGAATCTGATTTCAGGTGTGAAACCTGAGGAGGACGAGGACGAGGACGAGGAAGAGGAGGTCTTGGCCAGGATCTCGGACTTGACCCTTTCGAGTTTCTGGTGCGACCTTCCATGCAGGATCAGGTTGAAGCCTTGGGACGCGAGCTGGTGCGCCCACTCTTCCCCCATCCCGTTGGTCGAGCCGGTGACAAGGGCCCAAGGATTGGGAACATGCTGATATCTTCGTAGAGGCTTCGACGGCATCCTTCCGATGATTCTGACCGCGAGTATGGGGGAGGTTGTGGTGGACAGGCTCGAATGAGAGAGGTAAGGAGAGAAGAGCCAGGTTGTTCAACTGTGGTAGAGCTTTTGATGGTGAGTCCCAGGAGAGAAGAAGGGGAGGAGGGGGGTGGGAGTGGGAAAGAGGAAAATGGGTGCGATGTGTTGATTAGGCAGGTTTTTTCAAGACTTTCCACCACAACTTTCCCCCCTCTCTCCTGACGGGATCTATGCACTGTGCCTACGGCACTATGGCAGGATGACGGAGGATGGTAAGAGAGAGGGGGGGGGGCAGAGGGCGAGGGGCGAGGGGGTCGGATGGTGAATCGATACGCAAACACCACGGATTAGTAGTTGTATCTGATCCGAGGTGCTGGACATGGATCATCGTTACAAAGTCCCCTTGCTTTTTTGAGGCAGTTTGAGAGAGAAGGGGACAGTGGGGTTGGATTCTACTTGGGGGGTTCGTTGGTGATCAGCTACGAGCCCACCTAAAGTCACAAGAGTCATAAGTTTGTGTTACACGGTCTGCACTAATGACGAAGAGAGCCAAGTAGCCCACTCCAACTCATCCCACCGGTGTTTGGTTGTTGATCCTCTCTTTCACACTTTTTTTTTCTTTTCTTTTTTTTCTATTCTACCTCCCTTCCTTGCACCTCCCACCCCGCTTGTTTCAGGTTGGAATCATGGAGTGGGGTGGGGAGCGGATCGGGACTTGAAAGTGCAGCGAAGGGCGAAAGCTGGACTAAATTAGATCGCATGCAAGTCGATAATTCACAACTGCATCCTCCTTTTCAACCTTTTCTCGTCTCTACCGGCGGTGCGCCCCAATCTGAATCCAATCGAACAACGGATGAAGGACAACAATGATCATACGATAAAGGACGAAATCCAAAGCCCCTCTTTCTCTCTCGTTCTCTCTCTCTCTTTCTCTTCAGTCCTTGACTCAACCTCATCACGTGTTCTTCCACTTTCTCCTCCACCTCCAACCGTCAACATTTCTGGCAGATACAACACACGCGTTCTCTTCACCTCTTGGATGACAAGTCCCTCGTACCACTTTCAAGAGTCCCAAGGTCACGGTGTCTTCGTATTTTACACGTTTGAATGCGATCAACCGACACAACCGAGCGAGATAACGAGAAGCTGGAGGGGGATCAAAAGGAAGGGGGAGGGGCGATAAAGATTGTGTGTGTGTGTGTGTGTGTGTATGTTGTGGAAGGGGGGGGGAGATTGGTTAGGATTACGTCTACCAACCTGGAGGAAATGCTCGGATCAAATCGCCCCCATCCCTCCCCCTCCCCCCCCCCCCCTTCCCCTTTCCACGGTCTATATGTTTGTGTGCGCCAGAATACGAGTTCGTTAGGTGTTTAAGTCTGTCGAGATGAAATCAGTGTTCGTTCCGGATCACCGGCTTTGCCCGTGGTAGTTTGATTGCCTTTTCGATTGTTCGCCCATTCGTGAAGAAGATCCGGGTCCAAGAACGAGCAAGGTGTTGAATGTCCCGAGGTCAAAGGAAACTGCCATGTCCCTTTTTCTTCTTCTTTCCTTTTCTATTTTTTCTATTTTCTTCTCCTTTTCACCCCCCACTCCTTTTTCGTTCACTTTTTTTTTTCATCGCTTCCTTTTCGCATTGTCCCTGTTCCATTCTAAAGCAGTTCTCAGAGCTTGCTCGTCAGGTCATGCGCATCAATCCCCTCATATGCGATAGAGTAGACGGCCTTGAAGAGAGGATAGTCGTCGACCTTCCCCCTGGCCTTGAGGAACTCGTGGATCTCCCTGGCAGTCTCGGACCCTTGAAGCTTTTGTCCGTTGAGAAGCTCCTTCTCGAGCACTTCAAAAGACTTTCCAGTCTTGACAAAAGCTTCGGCGCACTTCCTGTTCCTTCCGCCAAAGCCTGAGTGTGTCAGGAGGGGGGGGGGGGGGGGAAGAGAGAGAAAGAGGGTTCAGAGAAAGACAAGCGAAGTCAGACATCGGATCTGCGTTGTCCGCCAGAAAAGGCACAGATTTCTCGCGCTGCACTCACACGTTGTGATGAGGTCCGCAACACCGGCACTGGTCTCAGTGAAAGTCTCCGGTTTGACACCCTTGAAGAACTCCTCGCTGAATCTCTTCATCTCCAGCAACCCGATCCTCATGATGGCGGCCTTGGCGTTGTCGCCCCAACCCAGCCCATCGGTGAAGCCTGCGGCGATGGCGACAACGTTCTTCAAGGCTCCACAAAGGCTGACGCCCGCAACATCCTCGATCATTCCGACCTTGAAAGTTGGGGTATCAAACAGCTTGAAGAAGAGCTCGGCAGCCTCCTTCCCCTTCTCTCCTTCCCTGTGACCGATGGTGGTCTCTGAGAATTTGTCTTCGGCAACTGTCGGATTGTTGTAAACGATACATGGGCGGCCAAAAAAAAAAAAAAATTGGCCCGTGAGCGGTGTGCAACTTGGGCGGGTGCCACTTCCTTTTTTCAGACCGCAGATTCCTTTCGCCTGGCCAAGCGAGATCAGAGTAGTGGAGAACCAGCATGGAGAAAACTCACCTTCGTTTGCAATGTTGGCTCCGCTGAGGGCCGCACACTCGACGCCGAGCGTTTCCTCAATCACATCGGCAAAGATGCTGATCTCTCCATCCTTGACCTCAACGCCCTTGATCATCGAGATGGCATACGCCTCGGGGTTGATCTGTCCCTTGAGCTGTGTACAAACGGATCGGATGAACTGATGGGGAAGGACGAAGACCAAAAGCGTGGCGCCTTCAGCCGCCTTGGCTGCTGAAGGGTAAGCGACCACATTTTCCGGAAGCTTGATGCCAGGAAGGTACTTTGGATTTTCGTGCAATTCGTTGATGACCTGGGTGAGAGGTTTCCCATTGAACTGTATGCGCCGGAAAGATTGTTTGGCCAATGTGATGAGGAATCAGCTCGCGACTCTCCAGCTGAAAGGGTTTGCCTCTTCCAAGCTGTTCGATACGAGGCCTTGACCTAGTTCATCCGCACCACTTCTCCTTGTGGATTTATGAACAGAAAGCATTCACCTAGGTTACGTAAAAGCGTTACTCACATCCTCCTCGTAGACGTACATGGACACTTCGTACTCAAAGATGTCCGAGAGCTTTAAGGCATTATTTCCTGGCAAAGCGAAGAAGGGGTCAAGCATTGTCAGTTGCCGTGAGACCTGAAGGGACCTCTGCGCATCAACGAAAAGTCCATCCGCGGAGAGAGAACCAACTCACCCGCAATTCTAGCGATGGCGCTTCCCCTGAAAAATTGCCAGGCGACGCAATGAGAAGGTCAGAATCTTGAGCACGCAAGCTCGTTGCAAACAAGGAGCCTACGAAAGAACGCAAGAAGTTGCGAAAGGAGGTGGACTCACCAGTTACCGGATCCAATGATGGCGACCTTCTGCTTCTTAAACGCCGAGGCCAAGGGAGAGGTAGAAGATGTGATAGCGGTCAACGTGGACATTTTTCTAAGGCCTTGGCGAGGGAGGTTGAAGCGGGTCTTGCGGTGAATCGAGACAAGCTTGTGGTGAGTGCGGTGGGTAGCGTTGGAGTTTGGGCAAGCTCGGATGAAGGAGGAGGGATAGAGGATGAAGGGATATCTGCCTCGGGGGGAAGGCGGTAACCCGGGATGGTGTGGAGAAGAGGTTTGGAAAGGAGGAGGGAGGGAAGGTGATTGGGAAGGTGGACGAGTGGGCCGTGCGGTGGAGGTTGATGGGGTGGCCGCAGTCGCGAGGTCGGTCCAAGGAGTCAGTCGGCTGCTCAACGCACGATTTATCTGATCAAGGGATATGGCGGTGAGGGTGGGGAGCTCTTTATAACCTCTGGAGGCAGAGATAAGCATGAGACGTGGATGGATGATGGGTCAAGCCCAAGGAGGTAGATGGAAAAACCTTCTTTAAGTTTGGGGAGCGGGTAGGCTGATGGTGGTTGGATTTCAACGTGAGGACCCGTGGGATGGAAGGGGGATCAAAGAGAGAGAACAAGAAAACAAAAGAAGCCAGAGGGGGGAGGGAAAGGTTTCTCATCCATTCACATTTGTGATTCCGAATCGATGCAGAATTCGAATTCGGTTTATTCACGAGACCATGATTTTTCGAGCCTGCAAATTCTTTAACCAAAGAGAAGAAAAAAGAAGAAAAAGAAATCGAATATAAAGGAGGGAAGAGACCGAGGAAGGTAAAGGCGGGAAAGCAAAAGTTCTCCAGAAACTTTGTGTTTAAACACGGTACTCGACTTTTTGTAGGTAAGTCTTGTATGAGATCTTTGTGGTGGCTTTAATCGAGAGGTAGGCAGTGCGTGCTCCCTCGGCCAAGACTATTCCAACCTCGAGCCCGAGGCAAGCAGTTGAGCCTCACTCCCGAATCCAGTTCGGGACTCGGGAGCTCCAAGCAGACTGACTGCTCTCACACTTTAACCAGGGCAATCACAATGTTCGAAACTGAGCTTGAGCCGGTTGGCTCTCAGACCTTTGGCTTTCAGAACCCTCTTCCTGAGCCCGGCCCTCAACCACGTCCGTCCCCGGCCGTCCGTTCAACAACACCAAGTTGTCTGAACAAGAGCGCGTCACCATCATCCTTAGCACCGGGTCTCTTCATTTTTTTCCTTCCGAAAGATGACTTTCAGCGGATACATACTGAACAGTTCATCCCCTCCCCCTCGTCCTAGCCACGCGGTGGGCGGGCGGGAGAAACGGCTATCAAGGGCGAAGGGGGGGAGAACGTGGTCCCGCGGGAAGCTCGACACCTAGAATTCAGCTTCTTGATCGAATCGAAATCGGTGGGCAAGAGGGGATCTCGTTAGCTCCCGATCCTTTCCTCATCATCCTGGGGACTTCTCAAGTGTTACCAAATCTTTCTGGTAAGCTTGAGCATTCATGATCTGGGCAGCGAGAATAGAGATGGGTGCAATCGAAGTAATCGGGTTGCAAACCCTGACTGCCCGATGGTGTTTTCAGATCCAGGAACAAAGGGCTTGGAATGGTGAGAGGGAGTTTGTACCATGATCGAGGGCGTACGGAGTGTTTCATGAGCAGGTCGACGCGCTTGCGGGTGGTGGGGATGAAAGAGCATGAAAACCAAGGTGAAGGAGAGGCAGTGCCGAGTACATACACACTTATGACTACTCTGACTCCACCCACAACTCAAATAGAAAACTTCTCAGGAGCCACTCTCGAGGCGAGGGCGGGCTTCATTTGAAGGCATAATAGAGTGACAAGAGAATAATGTTAAGCCAGCAAAGGAGGGAATGGGGATCGTAATCATAACCACCTCATTAGAGAAAAGGGAAATCAAGCCGTAAGCCTGGCACCCTCTCAGGCATGCTCCTCCCCAACCTATCTCTCCCCTCTGTCTCTCCCTAACTTTCATGCCATGATCACCTGGCCGACATTCGAATGCAGCTGGTGCAACGCCCCGTAAATAACGTTAATCTTCCCAGTCGGCGCTCGTGCTGAAAATGTTGTCATTATTTCAATTTGATCTCCTCCAAGCACCTCAACTTGGAACCCCCGGTGGATTTCTTCGGCCTTGGCCCCCTCCACCACCCGCCATCTCGGCTGTTGTGCCTCGCTTTTTGGCGACGCTGTCTCTTGGTCATCTTTTCGCAGAGGGCGGACTTGCTCATCAAGCATCGTTCCGATTCCTCCTCCTCGTCTGGACCGTAAAACATTCAGATTGATATGAGACACGTACAACGTACAGTCACAAGCAGTTGCACAGTACTGTCAGCAGTACGTTCCACTCTTCTTTGCCGTAATCTCTTCCCCTTGCCCTCCCCTCATGATTACGAGGCACACGCATGCTTCCGACCGCGCATAAGCTTACCTCTACACCACTCACACATACCCCACCTTGCCCAACTCGGACATTTCTCTATCGCTTATCCTCTGATCTTTAGCCAGGATTGCCATGCGAGGTGCCCCTGCTTCGCAACCCGCCGACTAGGCACAACACATCTCGTGGATGCTCAGCATATATACTTAAACTTGGCCTCCAGCATTAGTTGTCTTCGCTCTCTTCGACCACATTAACCTCTTGCTCCTCGTCCTTCTCGACCCCTTCCCTCTTTCACCAACAGGACGCTACCCTCACCCCCGGGGCAACTACTGCTCACTCGAAAGACACCATGACGGCATATTTGACTTTTCCTTGGAGGGCAACCTCGTTGCTCGGATTCTTTCTCAGCACGTCTGCCATGGTCCTGGGCCCCCCACTGGCCATTCTGCTAGTCATCATAGGTTTCCTGTCATACAAGTCGATCGGTCGAATGTTGGCCCTCCACGTTTTCAAGACGGACCCCTATGTCCACCTTCCCAGACCAAAACATTCTGACAGGCTCTTCCCGATGTGAGTGTCTTGGTTGTTGGCCCTGATCAAGCCTTCAAGAAAAAGGTCTGCCCTTCCCGGGCAATTTTCGCACGCGACTGACTTTGCTTTGACCCCATCCTCACCTCAAGTTTCGGTGACTTGTACACGGTCTTCAAGTCTCCTCCGACGGTCCCGCTCCTACGGTGGGCCAAGGAGGTGAACTCCTCCGTGTATGTCTATCGAGGACTCTTCTATTCTCCGAGGCTCCTCTTGGCCGACTCTAGAGCCATGCTCCACGTTCTTTCGGCCGCCAATTCCTACTCTTACCCAAAGCCTCAGGGGACCCGCAGGGCTCTTAAGTCGATCCTGGGCGAGGGCGTCTTGGTCGCCGAGGGAGACACCCACAAGAAGCAGAGGAAGCTACTTCAGCCTGCATTTTCGATCAGCGCTATCCGCGACCTCTACCCCATCTTTTCTCATCACTCAGAAGCCCTCGCTATTAAGATAGGTGACATGATCGACAGGTCATCCAACGCGTCATCCAAGATGAAGGACCAATCTAAAGCGGATGGAGTCAACAAACCATTCAGGCATCAGAACGAACTTTGTCTAGAGAAGAGCGTCTCTGGGAAGCCGGTGATCGACGTATCACCTTGGTTGACCAAGGCTACCCTCGACATGTAAGTGACAGCTCTATTCATGATCCATAGAGACCTGCTTGGCGGTAGAGGAAATGAAAGAATGAAGGCAAACGAGGCATGGTGTGGGAAGAGTTTAGCCGTGACATCTATTCATGTTCATATCCATTTGCCTTTTTTTTTCCTTCCCTCTGCTAGTATCGGAGATGCGGGTTTCGCTCATCACTTCAAAAGCCTAGAGGTCAGCATCGACCCTCCCGTCGAAGGAATCGACGAGGGCGAAGGTGACGTGCTGGGCAACGCCTTCGATTCGCTGGTAGCAGGTTCTCTTCAAATGACCCTGTCAAGGTTCCTTCAGATCTATCTCTCCTCTCTACCCTACCTCGGCTGGATCCGATCGATCCCCACGGAGCGACAAAAGATCATCACCCAGGCGTACAAGAAACTCGAGATGGTCTCTTTGAACCTCATCAATCGAAAGAAGGCCGAGATCCAAAAGGAGATGCAAGGCCTGAGCAAGGCCGATTTCGATGAGAAGGAAGGCCACTACGATGCCACAGGCGTGGCCAGGGGCAAAGACCTCCTACACCTCATGATGAGGGCCAACATGGCTGAAGACGTTTCTGAAAAGGAGAAACTGAGTGATAACGAGTTGCTTGGGCAGATCACCACCCTCCTACTCGCCGGGCACGAGACGACTTCGACCCAGACCACCTGGACTCTCCACCTCCTCGCTGAACACCCGGAAATCCAGCGAAAATTGAGGGAAGAGATCCACGAGCACTTTGGCAAGG
Organism: Violaceomyces palustris; assembly: GCA_003144235.1. NCBI lineage: Eukaryota > Fungi > Basidiomycota > Ustilaginomycetes > Violaceomycetales > Violaceomycetaceae > Violaceomyces > Violaceomyces palustris. Next base: position 73,420 of record KZ819700.1, on the reverse strand, counting down.
GCATGGAGAGGCAGATCGGCTACGACGAGATCTCGAGCATGAAGTACCTCGATTGCGTCGTGAAGGAAGCCATGAGGTTCAGTTCCCCAGTCCCAACCACGATCCGAGTCTCGTCTGAGGACGACGTGATCCCTCTCTCTCGGTCCTACCACTGTCACAATGATCCTTCCAAGACCTTTGACAGGATCCCGATCTCGAAGGGTCAAGAAATCCTCATCCCCATCCAGGCCTTCAACCTCTCGACCGACATCTGGGGTCCGACGGCCCAACAGTTCGACCCTACCCGATGGTTCGAGGAGAGCTTGCCCTCCAACGCCAGGAACTCGGGCCTCCCCCTCCACCTCCTCACCTTCATCGCGGGACCCAGGGGTTGCATAGGCAACCGCTTCGCCATCGCGGAATTCAAGGCCCTCCTCGTCGGCCTGGTGGGCAGGTTCAACTTTGAAAGCGTCCAGGGCTGGGAGGTCGAACCCAAGCAGACCATCGTCGTCAGGCCTAGGATCGTGGGTCAGGAGCACGTCGGTCCTCAGATGCCTCTGAGGATCTCGAGGATCTGATTAAAAAAGTCCTCTTCAAGTTGGACAAGGGAGAGAGAGGCGAGCGTCCCTCAAACTCCTTCCTTTCTTTCCTCTCTTCCTTTCTTCATTTTTCTTGTTTGGAAGAACTAACTTTTTCGTCATCTCCTATCCCTTGCTTCTTCTTGTATCATGAACACTACTTCAGAAATCCACCTTTAGCATGCCCTATCTCCTCACCCAGATTCTCGCACAAGCAATAAGAAAGTAAAAAATAAATAAATAAAAAAAGGCGAGACCTTTCTTCATAACCCTGAGATTTAATGATGGATTTGATTCCTGACCAAGATTCGAGAACTAAGACCGTGGTTCAGAAGAGAAAGAAAGAAAAAGAAAAAGAGTCATGAGGGTGGGTAAAGAAGACAAGGGAACGACCACCTATCTATGTAATTGCGGAGAGGGAGGTGTGCTGAGATCGTGAGATGGAAGGAAGAGTCAGGCAAGAGTGGGCATACGGGAAGCCACCACGTTTTTGTTTGCCTGCCTACAAATACGGAGTCGAAGGATGCGGAGGGGATATCAGTTGAGGTTGTGTGCGTGTGTGTGTGTGTGTGTGTGTGTAGGATCCAGGCGACGAGATCGGGGATATCTTGTACAAGAAGGACGGTACGTGCACATTTCTTCAAGCGATCAGCTAGAACCGTTTGTGGTTGGGGCTGGGGTGGAAGTTGTCTGCTCAGGGTGGATGATGGCCTGGGGCGCAAGGTAGAATAAAGAAGGGAGGGAAAATTGATGGGATAAGAAATGATTGTTCGTCAATTACTTCTTCACGAGGGAAAAAGGTGAGAACAGATTAGATCGAGCTCACCTTCTGAAGGGCTGGGAGGGATTCTTCGCGGACAAATTTGAGAACGTTCAAGAAACGAGTGGTGGCTGGGACGTCAGGGTTGCGAGCCTCCTTGGCGAGGCGCTCGTATGTCTCGCTGAAAGTGTCGAGGACAGGTCCGACCCGCTTCTTGCTCTCGGCTGGGAGACCTGAGGCAAAGGCGCGCACGCGGTCGAGCTGTGGGAGGAATGGAAACGGATTTTCAAGAAAAAAAAAAAAAGGATTCGCCCACGAAACCGAGTAGTGTGTCAGCACTGTGAGCCCATAGTGTGCTCTTCGAGTCTATGCCGCTTTTCCTTTTCCATGTCAAGGATTGAGCATCCAAATGCGAGTATGCACGTCGAAGCAAGCTGCAGATGGATTCGACAGGAGGTGTTTCGCGAACCTTGGACAAGGAAAATAAAAAGAGAATCAACCATCACTCACCTCTGCAAAGATGGCGTTCGACAGACCCTGAGCCTTCTGAGCGGCCTGTTCACCTTCCTGCTTGGTGCGGCCCGAGATGCTTTCGACAGTCTTGGCCAAGTTTGTCTGGAGGTCTTTAACGATGTCAGATGCCCTTTGAAGGTAGGCGTTCTGGCTCTTGATCTCATCAAACTTCTGATGAGCAGTGCCGTAGACTGGAGCGACGTGAGCATCGTACGCGTTCTTGGCTGGCGTGTAGACTCGGTCGCCGTAGGCCTTCTGTATGGCGGCAGTGTAAGCTTGGATGAGGCCGATGGCCTGGTCGGCTGGGAGCTTGGCGGCGTCGATGATCTCAGCCGTGTTGGCGTGGAATGGATAGCTCCACTTGGACTCGGCAAAGTCGATCGACTTGACAGCGAGCGAGTCGACGTAGGATAGCTGTGGTGCGAGGCGCGAGGTGATTGGCTCGGCGACCTTAAGGGATGAGTTCAAGACATTCTCACCATAGGAGTAAGTCTGGGCGATGAGCGGGTACGAGTTGATGGTGGATTGCGCAAAGCTGACCGAGTCGGAGACGATCGGGACAGCAAAGATACGCTGGAGAGCCTCGCTCTTTTCGAAGGCAGCCTTGGTTGGCGAAGTGGTGCCGTTGGTGGTTGGTTCGGTGGCAGCAGACATGATTTCCTCTTTCTTCTTTTCTTCAAACGGGTTGACTGAGCGTAGCGTGTTGGGAAAGGATGATATCGTTTGTAGGAGTGATTGATGATGGTGGCGAAAGAAGGGATGGTTGAGCGGGAGAGAGAGGGAGAAGGGAGAAAGGAGAAAGGAGGAAGAGGGGAGTGGGCAGAAAGATGTGGAGACACGGAGAAGTTAGCTATAGATGAAGAACGAGGTGAACGGCTCTGGTGATAAGAGGCTGATGGGCGAGAGGAGAAGTGGCCGAGGAAAAGGTTGAAGCAGGCAAACAGAAGACGAAACGTGGGAACAGAGCCTCGCATCAATAACAAAAATAACAAACTGAATCAAAGCCCAATTCCCTAAGGTCGATGGTGAGAATGCCCATATACTATGATATGGTGAATCGAAAAGTGAAAGGTAACGAGAGGGGAATCGAAAATGCCCTGTAAAGAAACAAAAAAAAAAAACAAAAAAACCCCAGCCTCCCAAAATTTTACCCACAAGGTTTTTCGGTGGGTTCTCGAAGGCGAAGCGTGTGAAAAAGGCCAAGCGCGTTAAAAATAATGATGAAAGGGGGGGGGGAAGAGAAAGAGGTAGTAAGGGGGCACCGAGAAGGGAATGACACGAATCACATGCTAGACCCGATTGACGTGAGGAGGAAAGAAAAATAGAATCGATGAAAAAACTATTGCCCAAGGATTCAGATTGTAAAGCAACAAAGCCTATCCTGCACGGTACCCCGCCGTACGTGGAGAGGAATTTGAACGTACATGCAGTGCATCCAGTGCAATCACAGGTGCTGTACTGTTTGCACTGTATGTATGTACGTATGGTACGTATGTGTAGCAAGGTCGGGTGTAGCTAACCTCGACTATTCGCGTTGCATGTGAACAGTCGGTGAGCATGAGTTGAGAACCGTAGTGATGCGATTCACCATGAACATTCACCATTCATCTTAGGAATCGGGGGATTAGGTTGGAGGAGCAAATGAGGGGAGGGAGGGGAAACGCATCTGGCAACGGAAGGTTCAGAATGATGACCGAGTCGAATTCTCCATAGGTACCCTCGAGGGCCCTAATTCGTCATCATCGCGTTCGGCCTCGCCTTTCAAAACGAGCGTCTCTCCTTTCCTGCCTCCTTCTTCTTCGTCATCAAAGGAGTAAGTGTGGGGCCTAGGGGATGGGTTGAAAAAACCTTTTTTTTTTTTTTAACCTCGCAATGAGGTTATCGATTCCATTCATGTTCATTCTTGTGCACAGACCATTCCCCCACATTGACGGATAAGAATCGAGTCTGGGAACGGAGGAAGCAAACGTGCTCGCCTGCTCCCGGCCCCGGGCTCAGCTCTCGTTCTCGAATTATTCAAAATCCGTGATTATGACCGACTTTGAGCGAAGCAAGCCGGCCGGGTTGGCCCTGCCAAGCCTTTGAGTACAACTCGTAGCCTTGTTCCGTCCTTGCTTTTTGCAGTGACCGGGACACGACGGCGAATCTCTCACTCCTACGAAGGTCTTTGGGGCCATTCGTAGTTAAAGTCTGAGAAGGATTTCACGACTTGTGTCTGGCTTTGAGTGGGAACAAGCCAAATAGTCACGAGTTTTCAACAACTCCACCACTCGCTCTACCCTGTCTTCGACTGGCCAGTGAAAGGGGGAAGTGGAAGCGAAAGATTATCGGTGCCGGCGAGAGGAGGAACCTGAGTGCTACCTGACAGATAGATGCACAATCCCAATTTGTGAATTTGGTCTTTGCACTGTCTGAAACCTGTTATGGGTAACCCCACCGCCCTGTGACAATAGCGTCCCTCCTCGCTCTCGTACATCAATCAAAGGGAGATTCATGTATGCAGAGGTGCCGATGCATGGGCTCGACTCCCGATCACGTACCCCTTCGTTGGAAAATGAGGATATACCCTTTAAGGGGGAGAAGGCCTTGCTTATACAGAGGCCTTGGTCCCGAAGAACCTTAAACTCTGTCCACCGCATAGCGGCGGGCTGTGGTATAAATCCAATTTTCATGTGATGGCCGTTGTTATCTCACCTCCTGCATTCCCCCCCTCCCCTCTCTAAGATCACCTTATCGCCAAAAAAAAAAAAAAAACGATGCGCTTTTGGCGGACTAAGCGACCCTCCTTCCCTCATTCACCGTCGCATTGATTACTTTTTTGAACAACTTGTTTGGCACATGGGCCCGCGAACACTCCCGCCTCCTTCCGTTTTCCGGTCGACAATGACCATGTCACGGCTGGATTCAAGGGATAACCTTAATTCCCCAGTTGGGCAAGGTAAGGATGAAAAGAAAGAGGAAAGCACCACGGCTGAAACTCTCTCTCTCTTTCTGCTTTCACCAATCACCACAACAACTATCCTTCTTTCTGATGAAACCCTGAAACCAAAATCAAGCTACGAGCCCGATGATACACGTTCACCACTAGATGCATCGGGCTTGCGTTTCTAAGTCGCTCGAGACTCACCTTTCTTTTGCGTTTGACAGACTCTTTCGTCGCTTTGATTCGTGTCGAGTTCTAGAAGGCTATGGGTGTGGAAGGAGGTTGTTGGTGGATCGAGCGAGGGACGGTAGTGAAGGTTGAGAGAGATGAAGGATTCGCTTTGGAGCACTATGATTCTTATACCTTTTCCTTTTTTCATCATCAAAAGGGTACCTCATCCATCTTGCCCTTGCTATTTCGGACTCTTTCCGTGTTGTTCCTCGAAAGCTCCCCTTTTTCTTGCAGAATTTGATTCTGCCTCACACAGCTCGCTATCTACCTTTTGGTCACGAAATCGCTCGAAAGACGTTTGTGCTGTAACGAATGGCACGTTTTTCTCTACTTTTTTTTCTTCCCCCCCCCCCCCCCCACCCCCGTTCCTCGTCCACTTTCAGCAGCAAAAAGGCGAAATCAGAGATTGGAGTCGTGAATGTGAGTGACTGGGAGAAGGGCAGAGGAAAGAGGAAGTTTCCCGGTAGGTGAGAGGCTTTCAAAGCCATTGCCGTCTCACCAAATTCCTTGCATACCATCAAGGAGTTGCTTATCCTGCAAAAAATGCATGCTACGCTGAGAATTTGGTCGAGTTTCTTGTTGCCAGTTTTACTCGGATGCTTCGTTTTCAGAAGGCTGACAGCCAAGGGGTGAAGAAGGAAGGGAAAGAAAAAAAAGGGTTCGGAAGAGCGCAAAAGCCCGACATGGATGTAGAAAGTTTTTTTGAAAAAGGGGGTTTGGATCGTTCGGAGGTAGCCATGCATTTGGTGTGGTTTTCACTTTGATCTGTCAACAAACCCCGAAGCTGAAAAAGCGGCGCACGGAGAGGAAGGCTTGGGGACTGGCAACGAATCGCAGGCGATTGGGATTGACTTGGTACAGAAGAAACAAAATTACCACGTGAAAAGGAGGGTGAACTCTTCTTCACACTCCTCGCCATTAGTAGTGACCATACCATCCCTGCTTACTTTACTTATCTTCAACCTCATTCTGGACCACTTGGTCCTTTATGTTTAATCTCGCTACTATCACATCTCCCACCCTTGCCCTATTTCTTGTCGATCCTTCTTCTTTCTTGTTCTTTTTTTTTGGCACTCCAAGGATCATGTTGCCCAAAAAAAAATTAAAAAAATTAACAACCCTGAAACACGGAAGAGCCATCGGTCTCATCACCCGTACCAGGAAGAGAGATAAAGACCCTTACATCTCATCTGGTATCGTGGGACTCCCGCAGCTTTTTGATTGCCCTTTCCAATTTCAGTTTTGGATGCGCACTCTTACGTGAAAAGTGGGCTTGTGGTTGATCGCTCGAGTGAGCTGGAAGACTCATCACCCAACTCCAGCTTCAGGCTTTTGAAGGGGAGGAGAGGTTGTTCTGGATCACCCCGACCGGATCCCACTTTGAAGAACTTGGATTGGGTGGAATCGGGCTTGGACAACTTCGTCGGCCTATTTTCGTGCCCGATCGAAAGAAAGAAAGAGGTTGCACGTCGTTCTCAAGAATTGGACTTTTCGACTCAGATTGGCAGGTCAAGCCAAGGCGCCGTGATGAAGCGTGGTGTTCAATCCCCAGGAAGAGGTTTTCTCGATCGTGATGTGACTGGAAGTGTTTGCCCTCTCTTTCCTTTCCATCGTGAGTATTCCAATCTTTTCCCCCCCTTTTCGTTCACCTTTCTCACCCTTCGCCCCCTTTTTGTTTCTCAGATTCAACCAAACGTGGATGTCCTTTTACCAGAACTTCGATATTTCTGACCTTCATTCGTATACTGCCGCCTAACCCCCTGTAAAACGATGTTATTGAAAAATGGATGGAGAGAGGGCGGCGGGGAGTGGCAACGAGTGCATCCCACACGCAACCATCTGCCCAGCAGTCAAAGATAGGAAAGGATGTCGTGCCGATATTTGACCCGATCTCTCGTCCCGATTTTTTTTTTTTGGGAAGAAAACAGATCTCGAATTTTAGAACCACAATTAGGCTGGAAATGAGGGTAACCTTTTCCTTCGATGATCACCACCTCCAACCTTTCCCTTCAACCAACTACACCTTCATCACGAGCCGCTCACCACCCCACCAAGGTCGATAGCACGTTTCGAACCCTTATCCCTGCAACGACCGAAACAGAGATCATCGCACATCAGGAAGACAAGATGGGTAACGGAGCCAGGTGAGCATTCCCACCCAACCTTCCCCCCCCATCGTCGATTTGATTCCACACACGGACGACATCCTCCAGGGAACACGACCCCACATGTCTGGTCTACCTGTCCGAATCCATTCTGACCCACTTTGAAATCAATCCAAAAAAACGAATTGCCACTACTTGCCACCTCAGAGCACAGCAGAAGAGGGAGCGTAACGCCAAGGACGCCAAAAGCGGACCCAGCTCTCAGCTCAAGGTTAACGAGGCGGCCAAAAACGTCATGTGCATGACTTGTAGGCAGACTTTCCTGCTCACTGTCAGGGAACCTGCGTGAGTGTCAGAAGAATATTGGCGGGCCTCTCCTTCGTCAGGGTGGGGAGAGATCGCTTGGAATGACTGGAATTCGAGCATCCGCTCGGGAGAGTGAACAGATTCGCTGGCTGTGGCGAGCGATAGGTCAAGAGTCTTGACGCCTAGATGAAATGAACAAATTCTGACGGCCGACCACACTTCCACATCATCCTTACCATCTGACCATGATCGGACCCCAATATTGCAGTCTCAAGGAGCACGCCGAGAACAAGCACAGCAAGGTGAGTTTCAAAATCGGTGATCCTACTCCTGGTCATACGACATAAGAGCGAGCACAGTCTCGGAACCCATATCCCCGGGAAGTGAAAAGCATCCAATGAGGCGTCGGGGCATGTGTGTGGCGGGAGAGGTAGAGAGAGGGAGAGATGGATGATGTCTTCTAATCTTTCACCTCCTTTTTTCCCCCATTTCATCCCCCTCCATCATGACTTGCCTTACCTCCCATCCCGAAAGACTATTGCCGACTGCTTCCCTAACTGGGGCAAGTGAGAACGAGGGTTCTCTTGGTCCTCTCAGATCTCTCGCATCCTGTCTTTCGCATCCCCCTCCATATCCTATAAACCTAGCTCTAGCATCATACACACAACTGTCTCTATCGCATGGTCCACGTTCTATAAACAGTGAGGCAGAGGGGGGGG